>JAADVT010000005.1:0-124135 GCA_023335895.1 Pythium rishiriense
AAAGCGCGGCTGAAGGGATCGACTCTGGGATGCTTCGAACACCAGAACCAACGGCCGGAGGAGCGAGTGACGGCCTCCGCATCGCCCTCGGACGCGACAGCGTTTCAAGGGAAAGCGGGCAGCGTAATAGTCTCACGTCAGCGGGAATCACCGTTATGGAGCCGGCACGAACGAAGTCATTCAGCGAGCTCACTGGATCAGCCACCGTAAGTCACGAAACCTCATCCACGGACATACCACGCATCACTAACACTCGAAATGAACAGACCTCTCCACCTCTGGAGCTGTTGGCCCGCCTCCGGGACGTGGGCTTACCGCACGCAACGGTCGAGCAGTGCGAAGAGGCGCTCCATGCCATGAGTGGTGATGTGCATAGCGCATTCACGATTCTCCACGATCAGCTCCTGTCCGAGCAGGTAAAGTACACGGCTTCTTCTTATGGGTGTGGTCACGAATTCATCCGGATGATCATTTCATCGAAAACTGATGCCACACAGACGGACCGACGTGAAGGACTCAGATCTCCAAATGTCCAGCATCTTGCGAGTCTTCTCGCGATTGACGCGGTCGCCTGCGTCGAAGCCCTGCGTCGCACTCAACAGAACGTCCCCGCCGCGATTCGATTGCTGCTCTCGACGAATGGTGCAGAGCTGATCCGTGCGACTGCGTCTGCGCGGTCACGCCAACGGTTCGAGCATTCGACGCTCACAAACGCGAGAGAAGCGGGTTGGGTCGATGAGAACGCTGGATTCGCTGTCAACGGAGAAGGGCTCATCAATCTCCAAGAAATTATGGAAGAAAACCCCAGCTACGCGCTGGCTGAATCGAGCGCAGTTAATTTTATGAGTCGTGCTCGACCCGGAAGTCCGTCGAAAAACTCAGGCTCTGACAACTCCAAGACACCCAAGTCTCAACTGGCGCTATGGGTCGAGTGCCTCAGTCAGATCGACGACCGCTTGGCTCACATGACTCCGCTGGAGATGGAGGACGAGGAATCGTCGATCTGTGGGCTGCTCACTGCTGTCCACTCTCGGCAGTTGCTCGAGCAGATCGTTCGGCTCTTCAAGAACGTACGTGGCTCGCATGTGACGTGTGAGTCGCTCAGTCCCTATTAATCACATTGTATACGCGTTGCCTAGGTTCCGGATCAGGCTGACAACATGCTGGCCGCGTTCGGAGATCCTGTCACGCTTCGGCATCTCATCTTGTTCCCGTCGCGTGGGATTGAAAAGGCTGGCTTGAGCTCGTCAGTTTCAAACGACCAGGTCGAAGTGTCTCGCGATAGCGGAGCAATCCAGCGGATCTTGTGTCGTACAGCAGAAGAAGCGTTCCAGCGCTCATCTACCAACTCGTTGCAGGCAAACATGCGCGCGGTCCAGAACCTCTCGGCGCTTTGCCTCACGATCGACAAGCGCGACTGCTGGTCGCGCAACTATCCGACCGAGATGCTGACCGAGCTTCTGCGCACTCTCATCGCCTACGAAGGCCAGGCACTGAAGCATGACGATTCGGGCTTGCTGCACCAAACCAACATCATGCACAACCTTGTCGTGGATACGTTGATTCACACGCTCTCCCGCACGTTTGTTCACCAAGGCTCGTTGCTCAACTGGGAGGCCGCCATATCAAAGTCACGGCGCACCGAGATGCTGTTCCCCAAGGGTCCAATTCGTTTATCTAGCGGCATCGAGTGCGTGGTCGTCGCGACGTATGAGCGTGTCTGGAGTGTGCCATCTCCGGACCCGCTGCTCCAGTTCCGCCACAAGTGGAGAAAGCGGGTTGCAACGGGTGCTCGAACGCAGGAGACGTGGAGCAAGTCCACTCCCGACGGCTATGTCACGATCTGGCGCCCCGTGGTTCCAAGCGGTGCTAAGCTCCAGTCGACCACGACCTGGTTCGCTGTTGGGGATGTTCTCTTGACAGGTGGAGATGGTCCCGAGTTCCCATCCTTGATGGTCCACGACGATGGATCGGGTCTTCTTCTACCTCCAGTAGGGTTCGAGCGTGTCGACGTGTCGGGTAAAGGGCTGCCGAAGAACTCGGACAATGACCCTGACTTCCAACGAAAGCAAGTTCGCTCCTTGTGGTGGCCCATCGCACCACCGGGTTACGTGGCATTTGGTTGCGTGGCCGGTACCAAAGAGGATCCATTCCAACCGCCTCCGCTGTCTGCTGTGCGGTGTATCCGCGAAGATCTCACACAGCGTGCTGATTCATACAGCTGCATGTGGCGCGCTGAGACTCACTCGTTCGGCCCGCCGACCCTACTAAAGGCGCTCGACCAGCTCGGCGGCGACCAGCGCCGAAACCAGCAGACTGAAAGCATGAGCGTGCTAGAAATGGCGGCTGACGAAGTGTGTGTCCGGACATCTCTCTGGTCGGTCGACGCAGACTTTTGCAAGGCGATCATCCCTGTGATGTCTGTCGATGGTGAGCCGTCCGACGGCACCATAGCCTTTACGATTCGACTCTCTCAAGAAGACAGGATCATGTGCTCTCCCGTTACGGCGGGCAATGCCATGAGCTTCGTGCAAGTGATTCTCGAATGCCAACAGTGTCTCGCTCAATACCCGCAGAGCTCGGCGGGGTACGAGAAGCCGCTCTTGGCACAAAGCGCCATCCGACCTGAGCTGTCAGCGGCGCTGTTCGCGCTAGTCAAGCAGGTCCTGCGGGAGAAGCAACCTGGAAGCGGCCACATGGCGGTGTCCCTACTGCGCGCATTGATTCGATTAATCCAGAATGGTGGCGAGTGGAGAGACAAAGATGGATTGCTGTACTGCCGCTCAAAGATCATCACGCTTCAGCAAGACCAAGAGACCGGGTTAATGATGCCGTCGTTGCTGCAGGCTTTCGTGGAGCTCATGCTGGTGGTGGACGAACAGAACCGCGTGGAGCGCGTGAAAACGCTCACTTCGTACCTCGACAAGGACGCCAAGTCGACAATCAACTTGCCGTATCGATTCCAGTTTGCCCGTGTCGACGCCCACAAGGAAATGCTCGTCAGCCACTCGTCCAAGATGGCCGTGACGCGGCACTTCTCTGGTGAAGAACGCAAGTTCTTGCTGGAATACCATGCGGACGAAGCTGCGACTCCGAACACAGAGGCACAGCCAGAACCCTTGATGGGTGAGTGCTACTCGTGCCGCTTTGAGCACACACCCGAGTTGGTGATGACCCTCAAAGACGAGCTCAAGGCGGAGATCGTGTATTTTGAAGTCACAGTGCTCGAGTGGACCAGCTCGTTGCCAAGCATGATTGGGATGTTTGGGTTTGGTCTGTCGCCGCCCGAGTTCCCGCTTGAAGGGCCCGTGGTGGGCATGAACGCTAGTGGTGCCAGCTCCTATGCGTTCACACCAGTGACCGGCAAGGCTCACTCGAGTGACACTGGAGCGGACCACTGGCGGTGGAACGAGCAGGTCGCCGCTGTCGCGATCGGCGACGTCTATGGCTGTGGACTGCGGCTCGACACGCGGGAGGTGTTCTTCACCAAGAACGGCCGGCTGCTGGGGACTGCGTTCTCATCGGTGGCGAACGCGACCCACTTGCACCCGACCGTGTCGGTCAGCGCGGACTGTAAGTTCCTCATCAACTTCGGCTCGCCGGGGGCGAGCACCGACATGTACGCGAGCAAAGTCAACTTCGCCTTCCGCTTCAACACCATGGACTACGACAATATCATGAGCGGTTTTGAGTGGTACGAGCCACTCAGCCAGGTGTACGGCGTCATGAAGGCGCTGATGGACCCAGAGCGGGACACGTCGAGTGATTCAGCCGCGACGAGAGGCGCGCTGCTGCCCGATGAGTTTATGCTTTCGGCCGACAACTTTTTATCTGAGATCTCGCAGGACGTGTGTATCCACGTTGAAAGCGCCCACCCGTACGATCTCGAGCTGCAGGAGGCGCTCGTGAGCATCCCACTGGCAACGTCCATTCGCGTCAAGCTGGACGCACAGTGCGAGACCGCCAACTCCCACTGCCTCCAGATCTTACAAGGAGGCGACGGTGCCGAAAACAGTAGCAGCGAGTCGGAAGTACGCGCCTTCACGGGCGTGTGCGGAGGCCAGGAGGTGATGATCGACGGTGACAGCTTTGTCTGGCGGTTCCCCGTGCAGTCCAACTTCCAGTGCCGCGTGGATCGCGTGCGCAAAGGTCCGTACTTGAAGCTCGAGAACCGAGACACGCGGCTGTCGCTGTCGCGCGACAAAGGATGGCAAACCGCCATCGGTGTCGCGCGCTTTGACAGCGGGGTCCATATCTGGGAAGTGCGCATCACGTTCGTGACAGCGAGCTCCAACATCTTCTTGGGCATCGCGCGCCGCGATGTACGACTGGACTCGTACCTGGGCAAGGACAACCGCGGCTGGGGCTGGATCGGCAACCGTGCACTCTGGCACAATGGCAGCAAGCAACGTGGCACGTACGGCGAGAAGTTCAAGACTGGCGACGTTGTGCGCATGACGCTGGACCTGAAGCGCGGCACGCTCTCGTACGCGCTCAATGGTAAAGACCTGGGCGTCGCTTTTGGCCCTGGCGGCGTCGGCCCAAAGCTCGAAGGCACTTTCTATCCGGGTTTTGCTCTTTACAACCAGCGCGACTCGATCGATCTGATCGGCGGCCATCGTCTGGAAGACGGCGACTCGTTGCTGAGCGGCGGCAGCGGCGTCAGTGGCCTGCTGCCGGGCAGTATCGGCGACGACGCGTACTACAGTGAAGACGACGATGAAGGCGACGTGGATGATTCGATTCCGAACTTCCGCATGGAGCTCGCGACCGCACTGAGCCTCATGGGGTTCCCCATGGATTGGTGTGTGTACGCGTTGAGACACTGCGAGGACGATGCCGAACAGGCCGCCGATTTTATTCTGGCCAACATGCACGTGATGGAGGCACTGGTTCGGGAGGAGTCGGAGGCGCAGTCGCGGCGTCTCCGCCACCGAGAAGCGCTCGCTGCAGCTGCCGCGGCTGCGGCTGCCGGCGGTGGATCCGGGTCTGTGGGTGCCGGTGTCGGCGCATCTCGTGCGGTCGAGGGGACAGCAGAGACCGGTGCTCCCGCAGGTGAAGATGGAGACCATGCTGACTGCGACGACCAAACGGCTGCTGGCGTGGGCGACGACCCTAGCGGGCCCACGTCCACCGACGGCTCGGCGCCGCAGGCCATCGACAAGTGGGGGATCGCGTTCACCGCCGTGCCCGAGTTCTCGGTCACGGGCCGCCGCCTGCTCGCGTCCAAGTACGGTGCAAAGCTGCAGCAACTGCATCGCTCGCAGGCCGTGTTCACGGCTGATCACGACAATGCGATCGTCCAGATTGTGAACGAGATTTGCGAGACACGTGCCGAGGCGCTACTGAGCTGCGATCCGTTGCGCATGGCGCCCGAGGACTTTGTGCCGACCGAAGAGCACCTCCACAAGTTCCAGTGTCTCGACGGCATCCCACTCGTGCAGCTCCAGAAGCGGTTCCTCATCCTGCGCAACTTCAACTGCCGCCTTCAAAACTCGCTGTCGTTTATCGACTTGTCCGTGAGCGACGACATGTCGCTGCTAGCGCGCGGCACGCGGCTGCTGCGCGGTGTGATCTTCCAGCACGTCAAGCTCGCGTGGTGGCTCAACATCCTCAAGGAACAGCAAAGCCCCGCGGCCGCGAGGCCCGAGATCGAAGTGGACCGCCATCGCGCGCGCGAGGCGACCGACGTGACGGGGGTCAAAGAGAGCGTGTTCGCGCAGTGCTTTGACCAGCTCCACTCGATCCAGCCGTCGTTGCTGCGTGGCGCCGACCGGGCCTTCAAGTGCCAGTTTGTGGGCGAGTTTGGTGACGATTTTGGCGGCCTGTACCGGGAATGTCTTGCGCAAATCAGCTCGGAGCTGCAGAGCAACGTGCTGCCGCTGCTTTGCCCGTGCCCGAACGCACTGGCGTCCGTTGGCGACCACCGCGACAAGTTTGTGCCAAACGTCCATTTGCGCAGCGACGCACGGCTCGTACAGATGGCCGAGTTTCTGGGCAAGCTCATCGGCATCGCGATCCGCACCAAGACGCCGCTCGACCTGAACCTGCCGGCTATCTTTTGGAAGACGTTGGTCGGTCAGCGCGTGACTCGGCGGGATGTGGAATCCATCCACCAGGGCTGCTTCCAGGTCGTTGACGCGATCGACAACATCCGGACCCATGGCATCACCGAGGCCATGTACGATGAGATCATCGACGCGCAGTTCACAGTCACGTCGAGCGCGCGCCAACCCGTCGAAATCATCCCCGGCGGCCAGAACGTGCGCGTGCTCTGGGAAGACCGCGAAGATTATGCGCGCGCCGTGCAGGCCTACCGGTTGGGCGAGTTCACACCTGTCTGCAATGCCGTCGTCCGCGGCATCGCGACAATCTTGCCGGCCCCGACGATCAAGCTGTTCTCGTGGCACGAGCTCGCGACGCTCGTGTGCGGGAAGCCCACCGTCGACATCGAGCTGCTGCGGCGCCGCACGATCTACGGCGACGGCTGCCAGGCGAGCGACCCACACATTGCGTACTTTTGGGACGTACTCAGCGAGTTTACAGACGAACAGAAGTCGTCGTTCCTGCGCTTTGTGTGGGGCCGCTCGCGCCTGCCCACGCATGCTGCCGACTTCACGCAGGACTTCAAGATCTCGGGGCTCCCCAAGGCCGCTGGGCGGCCGGACGCGTACCTGCCCATCGCGCACACGTGCTTCTTCTCGATCGACCTGCCCAACTACACCTGTCGCGAAGTCACGCGCGAGCGGTTGCTGTACGCGATCACGCACTGCCTCTCGATTGACGCCGATAACACGACCGTCGCGCAGCGCGCCGGCCAGGGGCTCAACTGGACAGCCACGGCAGCGGGTGGCACGGCGCCACCGGGCAGCTTGGCGGCCGGAATGGGCTCGTCGGGCGCCACGGCCTCAGCCATCGCGGCCGTCACGGCGTCGGCCACAAGTGCTGCTGTCGCGACCGCCGCGGCCGCCGTCTCGAGCGTGATCGCCGGGCTCTCGGCTGCCATGGCCGAGTCTGGACCTTAGACAGAGAGAGAGATTTATGATACACGAAAATGCCTGTTTGCATCGTTTGATGTTGTCATCGCAGCATGTGTAGTTGGCACTCACTTCAACATCCCAGTACGCGCACGTCATTGGTATTATTTACAGTCTCACGGGCACGGATATCTATCTATCTTTGCTGCGTGGGGGACAAGAGCAGTCTGGTCTCGATTCGTCCTTCATGACCAGCCGTGTCACCAATCAATCCACCAGAGCACTGGATCGCTTGGCGAGGGCCCGACGGACCATGAGCGGGTCCGACACCGTGCGCTTCGTGCTGGCCGAGCAGCAGCGCTGCCACGACGAGCGCCGTGTGGCCGTGCGGGCCGTGGGCTTCGCGTCTGTCGCTGCGTGCCTCGTCGCACTCGTCGGCCGGCTATGTGCGCGCTCGGCCAAATCCTTCAAGTTCCCGGACAACACCTTCGTCATCGGCTTGTGCGTGCGGCTCGAGCGTGTAGTGTAGTGTAGTGGGACGTTTCGGCCACTGACTCGCTTTGTGTCGCGACGTGGGGCAGGGCCTTCTTGTTGATCTCGCACCTGTCGATGCTCACGGGCACGTTCGTCGGTGACGCGTTTCTCCTCGCGGACACTCGCGCGCGCCGCGCGACGTGCCAGGCGCAGGCCGTGTCCACGCACTGGAGCCTCATCGCGCTCATGCTCAACGCCATCTATGTCGTCATCGTGCTGTACCTGGTGCGTCCTCCGCGACACCACGAGTTGGCCTGGGGGGTTCCTCGCTCACGGATGGTTGCTTCGCCGCCGTGTGATACGTTTGTCTCGCAGCTCGTCGTGCGCCGTGTGTCGCTGTCCAAGATCGTCGCGCGCACGCGATCCTACTACGCGTTTGTCTTTGGCACGCCCACGCTCGCAGTTGGGTGCTGCGCGGCGCTGGGCCACGGGTACGCGCCGTCGGAGGACGACGACCTGTGCTGGATCCGGGACGGTCGCGACCGCTTCCTGTGGCACCTGTCGTTCATGGTGTTGGGCGCCGCCGTGTGCGTGTTGGTGACGCCGCCGCTGCTGTACGCGCTGCTCAAGGCCTACCGCGCGGTCGACGAGCCGTCGCGCGCGCGCATCTTTCGCACGATGCTGGTGCGGCTCATGTGTGTCTCGCTATACGTCGTGCTCCTCTTTGGCGTGAGCCTCGTCACGAGCCTCAACCAGTCGATCCTCGCGGGCGCAGCGGACGGCAGCAGCGCTGCACGCTACGTACTGACCACGCTGTACACGTACTGCATACTGCGGTCGTTCGTCGTCGCGTCCATGGGGCTCACGGTCGCGACCATTCTCAGCGTCAAGAAGCGCCACGTCCGTAAGCTGCTCACGCTTGTGCGGATATCAGCGAGGGGAGACACCACCACGCTGCACCGCCAGTGCGCCCTGGACGATCCGCGGCCGTCACGGCGCGAGCCCGTCGCACCCGAAGGGTCGGTGGCCTCGTCGGCCGGTCGGCGTCAGTTCCGGTCGGCGGCCGACACGGGCGGCGCCGCCACGGCCGTGTCCATCCCGCCCGAGCCCCAGCACCACCGCGCACACCTCGTGGCCGCACAGGTACTCGGTCTTGTGTCTCACTACCGTCTTGTAACTTGGATCTAACCCCCCACCCGTGTGTGTGTGTGTGTGGGATCCAGGCCTATACGTCGTACGTGCTCGAGCAGGCGCGCGAGCTGCTCGCCACGCGCGACAGCGACTTAACCGATTACGACGACGACGACTCGAGCAGCCTGAGCCGCCCGACGCTCGAGTCGGCGCTTTCCGGGTCGTCTTTTCTCTCGCACACGTCGTACGTGAGCGCGAGCACGCCGCGGCGGCGCTCTTCCGATCCTTGCTCGCCACTCGCGGTGGCCGGTGAACAGGTCACGGAGCTTTGACAAGCCTAACGGAAATGGGTACACTAGGAGGCTCTTATTTGAAGCAGTTAACTTTCGCGAAACCCCACCGCCCATCCGAATCGAACGTTGGATTGGCAAATCGTCGTCGTAATATTACGCCTCTCCCGTCCCATTCGGTTTTTTTTTCGCGCGGGAAAGAGAGTCTCGCTTTGAACCCGGCGCGAGAAGCCGAGCGAAGTCGCGAGCCACCAGCCACCGCCATGCAGCGCGGACAGTACCACGAGGAGTACGTGGCCGAGGAGGAGGCTGCACAGGACGCCCACGAGTTTGTACGTGTCTCTTCTGTCAGTGGATCGAAGAGGAGCGACGAGGACTGACAAGGCCCGGGGCTTTTGCTCTGTCTAGCAAGGGCCGCGGCTGATCAATGAGCTCGAGTCCGCGGGCATCAACACGACCGACATCAACAAGCTCAAGGAAGCGGGCATGCACACGGTTGATGCGGTGCGTGGCGGTCGTTGCGGTCGGGAAGCCAGGCGATGGACTGATTTGGGACGCGTTTTCTCCTGGCGCAGGTGGCGATGGCGACGCGCCGCCAGCTTGTTGCGATCAAGGGCATCAGCGAAGTGAAAGCCGACAAGATGCTCAAGGCCGCACGCGACATGGTCAACGTCGGCTTCACGACGGTGCGCCTCCGCTGTCCTTTTAGTGTTGTTATTATTATGTGGCGCCGCGAGGTGTTGTGGGTGTTCTGACACAAATTGTGTCTTTTTCTGCAATCGCGACTGGCGGCAGGCCGCTGACGTGTTGGAGAGCCGTAAAGATCTCATCACGCTGAGCACTGGGTCGAATGCCGTTGATGAGTTGCTGAAGGGTACGCCAAATCTCTTCCTCGCGGTGTCCTCAGCTAGTAGTCCAACCTAACCAACATGTTTGCACCCAGGTGGCTTTGAGACGGGATCGATCACGGAGATCTTTGGTGAATTCCGTACGGGCAAGACGCAGCTGTGCCACCAACTCTGCGTGACTTGCCAGCTTCCCGTGGACCGTGGCGGCGGTGAGGGCAAAGCACTCTTCATTGACACGGAAGGCACGTTCCGTCCGCAGCGACTCGTCGCGATCGCCGAGCGATACGGACTCGACGGTGCCAGTGTGCTCGACAACGTTGCGTTTGCGCGCGCGTACAACTCGGAACACCAGATGCAGCTGCTCGTGCAGGCCTCGGCTATGATGGCCGAATCGCGGTACGCGCTTGTGGTCGTCGACAGTGCGACCGCGCTTTTCCGAACGGACTACTCTGGCCGTGGCGAGTTGGCGGCGCGCCAGCAGGAACTCGCAAAGTTTCTGCGTGCGCTGACCCGCATGGCTGACGAGTTTGGTGTCGCCGTTGTTATCACCAACCAAGTACGAGAGGGATTCGGTTGGAGACGTATTGATGGTAGGCCCCCGTATCTTATTTATATTCTTGTTCTGCTTGTAGATGACGGCCAACCCAGACTCGGGAATGTTCGCCAAGGATCCCCTTCAGCCCATCGGCGGAAACATTATGGCCCATGCCTCCGTCACACGGTGCGTTTGGCACTCTACAGTGGGCAATAAATGGACTGAAACTCATGAGATCGAAACGTTGTAAAAACAGACTTCGCCTCCGGAAAGGCCGCGGCGAGAACCGCGTCATGAAGGTCGTGGACTCGCCGATCCTGCCCGAGTCTGAGGCTGTGTACTCGATTACAGAGCAAGGCATCATGGACGAACAGAACTGAATGCACGCTTGTTAACTAGTGCGACACATCGTTTCATTAACTGTATTTCAAAGATTGAAGGGCCCGTGACTTACTCGTCACGCCTGCTGTAAGGAAAGCTCTCGAAATGGACAAATTAGGGACAGCTCCCACCCCCTATACAACTATCCGTTGGTAGTGGTCAGCATCGTCGTCGATGAGTGCCGTCTTCTCAGATGGCGCGCCATTTTCGTCGTCTTTGATACCGTCGAAGATCTTGCTGCTTTGCGAGAAGATCAGTGACGCGCGATGGGTTGGAGAAAGCGGCATGAGGGCACCGAAGTGGCCGCTCGTAAGATGCGAGCTCTTGCGAGATAGTGCTGGCGAGACAGTGCCGCCCGGGCCAGCACTCACGAGGTGTGCAATGTCGTCCTCGCCATGCTTCGAGAGTAGGTAGATCCCCCAGATGATGACTGGAGGATAAATGATAAAGGAGACAAGTCAGTTCGAGTTGAAACCCTAGGCGCACCGAGCACAGAACTAACACAGGAGAGCGATAGGCAGAACGATCCACTCGAAGACCGTGAAGCGCGTGTACTTTTCGTAGAAGACAACACCGCCAATCACGCTCGACTACACGCACAATTATTTCAGCCGTCACTCCTAAAAAACAACCACACAAGACCAACTCGAGAAACCAAGTCCACGTACTCCGATCCAAAAACACTGGAACATAGGGAACACGCTGACAGTGTCGCCGACCATGATCGCGCGGTTGAGCAAATCCGTTTGGAGCACGAGCGTCGAGATCATGCCACCGACGAAGAGGTACGTCGTGAAGTACACAAACTGGTTATCGCCGCTCATGGTCAGGATCAGCAAGATGGACGCGCATTTCGCGAGCAACACCGAGAACGACCCGAAGATACCCGAAGCCGTCGCATAGAAAAATGGCAGAAGGCGGTGCTTGTCCTCGTTAGACCGCTTGGGCAGACGAGAGATAGCTTGGATTTCTCCAAACATGATCCCGAGAATGCCCATCTTCACGGCATAGGAGGATGAAACCGTCAGACGACAAATCGTTCCCGAATAATGAATAGAGGGAAAAGAACGCACCATGATCCCGAGGTAGACAAGAAAGCCAAGCTGCCAAAACTGCCGTTCGAGCTCGGCGAGCGACATCTTGTCGTCGGGCTCGTTCGCGACTGTGCTCAGCACGACACCGATGATAATCAGCAGCGTGCCCACGATGTCGGTGACCGTGAGGTTTTGACCGAGCCACAGGTGCGCGAAGAACACGTTCGCGAGCACTGTGCAGCCACCGCCCACAGAGGCTACGAGTGCTTGCGGGGCAAAGCTGTGTCGATATTCCATGCCATTAGGTGAGCGCCCTCATATATGATCCACCGAGAGACATGCGCGTCGCACCCGAGCGCTTCAAAGTCGCCGATCGCGCCGAGCACGATAAAGATCATGCCGATGATCCACACGGGCCGCGTGTAGTAGACGCGGCGCTGGAACGACGGCAGCTCTTCCTCCTGTGGGGAACCACAACCCGATAGTATGAGTCCCCCCTCCCATTCTCAGTTTTCCATCGCATCCGGCCGCCCGGGGCAAACTACATAGTCGTACGCGGACGTGGGAGAGCTTCTGCACGTTCACGCCCAGGTTTGAGAGCACGGCCGAGCCGATCACGATGCCGAGCCCGATCCACTTGTACGCGGCGTTGTCGGGCGACTCCGGGTCAAACGGCAGCGCCGCGACGGGCGCCAGTGACGTGGCGTTGCGGCCGGCGGTCGCCATGAGAGCCGTGGTCACGGAGGGGGAACGGAAACGGGGGAGAGCGGCGCGTCGCTGGGAAGAGCGCAATGGCCCGGTCGTGAAGTCTCCCCTTTTGGTTGATGCGTCGCCTCGCACCTTGGGCTTGCAGGGCGAAACACAGGCAAGCAAGATCCCTCGCTTCAAGGTTCGGAGCGAGTAGTGACCTCCCCCGACGGAACGACTATACCCAGCCCAAGTATAGTCGATCGGTGGCCCTGCTATCCCCGATCGTCACATGTTCGAATATCGAATCTGCAAGGGAATGGCGTGTAGCGTATTATTTTGGGGGAGGTTTCACCTGGACCGTAATCCAAATTTTGAGATCCAAACCCGATGGTTGAAGCTTTTCCACGGATCCGTTTGTGCAGCTTTTTGGCGCACAGTGAGAATGGGTGGCTGGCGTCGGTGGCTGGAAGCGTGGGGTGCCACTTTATGAATCTTCGCAACTACGTACGCTTTGGAAGGGAAATGCAGAGTTACATGGGGACAGACGCGAAGTGTGGTCGGGTTACAATCGATCGTCCTCCTCCACCTCGGGGTCGTTGACCTTGTCGATGGCTGATTTGATCACAGTGTCCTTGGGCTGAAAGTACAGAGCAGTCGTGAAATGCTTCATCGCCTCGTCCACGCGGCCTAGTCGCTTCGCGATCTTGCCCATCTGGAAGTGCACCGAGGACTCGCGAGGCGCAACGTTACGAACAACTTCCAGCTCTTCCAGTGCCTACAAATGCCACGTATTGGTCAACACATCCAGTGTGGTCGACGACGCGGGGCATGTCCATACCTCGTCAAATCGCTGAATCGTTATGAACACACTGGCCCGCTGGAACCGAACCTGAATATTGTGCGGTTGCAATTCACCAGCTACATCGAGCATGTGGAGCGCTTCATCGAAGTGCTTGGTAGCGCTCAGCACCATCGCCAAGTTGCAGTGTAACTGGGAGCTACGCGGGTTGATGTCGAGCGCACGGCAATAGTGGTACTGCGCGAACTCATACTTCTCTTGGCGATAGTAGATCAGGCCCAATCCGTACCATGCGTTGTAGTGACGCGGGTCGATCCTGATCGCGTGGCGGAAACAATTGGTTGCCTTCTCGAAGTCTTCGTTGAAAATGTATTCGTGGCCAGACAGTGTGTACGCGTACGTGAAGTATGGGTCCAACTGGATTGCTCGTTGGAAGAAAGAGAGCGCCGTATCGTGCTCCTTCTGGAGACTGAAGCAATTGCCGGCTACGCACCATGCCTCGGGTGAGAGCTTGTCAAAATCGGTGACTTGTTGGGCAAGGTACGACAATTCCACTTCTTTCTTCATGTGCCACAGTGTTGTCGAGTAGATATCAAGGCCAGCCATGCGATGAGGCTCCTTGTGATACATCGAACGAAACACGTCGTGGGCCTACATAACCAAGTGAGATTGATTCATGATCGCGCTGGCACTGCCAAAGCTACGTGAGATTGAGCGCACCTGTTTGTAATCAGCCATCTCAAAGTAAGCGCGTCCCATTTGGTGTTGTACCCATCCGGATGATTGTTGGCGAGCAGGTAGACGCTCTAGCATGTCTAGCGCCTCTCGGCATAAGTACTGGCTGATTTTATGAAAGATCGCGCCCAAGGAGGACAGGAGCTGAAGAAGGAGCTGCCAACACCTCGATTAGACCCAATGCGTGCTGGGAAGCTCGCACCAGCGGTACGTAGGATACTACTACGAACCTCGTGCCCTTCATGGGATTTACGTGCGGTCTTCCGGGAAGGGCTAGCGGGAGGCGAATTGTTGTCGTGAAAGAGTCGACCTGCAACGGGCGTGCCACTGGATGCTGCTTTCAAGAAGTCCTGGCAGCAAATCATAATCACTGTTGACAATTCTCATCGACAAGAGGGAACAAACGCGATTGGCGTTACCTGCGGCGAATCCTCCGACACAGCGGACGAGAAAGACAACCGAGCATTTCGTCGCTGCTTCTCGTCCGTTTCAATCAGTGGGCGCCGGTATGTTTTCCGCTGGCGAGGGTTCGGCGGCACATTGAACCCACCACCTACACGAGGCTTCTTCACCACTTCAAGGGGTGTTGTGAATGACGGCGCCGGGGTGTTCAATGAGGCATTGGGGGTCCGATAAGTCAGGGGCGTACTGGTTGCTTGCATTCTGAAAGCGGACAGTGACCTTGATCCCTGTTGCGGTGTCGTAAGTGCACCCATCACCCGATTTTGCGGTGTACGGAAGTGCTCATCGCTCAAATCGGACTCATGGAGTGCGTGGTTCGCTACATTGTCGGACGCAATCGCTTCGTTTTGGACTGCCGCGTTCTCCTCGGACGACACCGACGCATCTACGACGCATCACCTTAATTTTTGGATTCACTTATACGAGAGAGCAGGGCATACGGCAGCATTACCATCTTCGAAGCAAGTCCCACCACCAAAGAACCGCGCTGCGTCCAGATTGGCGCCAAGTTCACAAAGCTCCTCATACGCTGACCACAATGTCGCGTCGAGCTCCAGGCTGTTAGTGCATACATCAACATGGGGTTAACATGTACACAAGGCACTCAAAACACCATCGTGAGGGGACGCACGCTCGCACGAAGCAGTCGATCGCTTGTTGCCGTCGGTTCCCACGACGACATATCCGCCCCATGAGGTACATGCCAGCGGCGCCGTTCGGAATGTTCTCTCCCACACTGGCACCTACACCTGCATAGCCGATCTCGCTTCCGACCAACGCATTCTCGGCCTCTACGAGCTTGTTCTTTTGGAAGCAACACACCGCCAAGAGGTAACGGTTCTCGGCGGATCGCATCTCCTCCAGCACTGCGATGGCTCGCGTGGCGTTACCCCCACGGAAGTAGCACGTCGCCAACAAGTGTACGTTTGCCTCGGATGCATTCTGCGGCAGCAAGCGGTCGAAGTGAGTCTCGTTGGTCGACGCCGTGGGATGATGGCATGCTCGGGCACACCAACGTACATGGGCGACGAGCCGTTCAGCCAGGAACGTCGCGTTCGTGTACACGTACAGCGCCAGAAAGTGGTGCGTCCGCGCGCGCAGCGTTTCCTCCAGTTCGTCCACTGGTCGTGGCTCCTTGTGGACGCTCGTGTCCGCGCCAAAGCGCGCCACCGCCGCGAGCATGTCGGCAACGTCCGCTCTTGCTCTCAGTTTTTCCAGCGGCTGTGCGTTGGGGAGGTTGATATCCACCGTGTTTTGGTAAAACCGCCCGTTTCAAATCGTTCAAACGACCTTCGAGTCACCGCGTGGCTTGAGGATCTCTAACTTTTGAGAATCGGTTCTCTTGTGAATTTCGGTTTTTTGTTTTTCTGTTGTTTTTTCTTTCTTTTTTTGTGTGGGGTATTTTTTCCCTCCCCCACCCACCACAACACAACACTCGCTCTGTCGTGATCGACCAACGCCCACGAACAGAATGCAGCGCCGCCAGGGAAATGCCAACGGGGCCCGCGCGTCCGTCAAGAACCAGCGCCGCGTGAACACGCAGCAGCCGGCGCGCGCCAACAAGAAGAAGCCGCAGCAGAAGGAGAACGCGCCCAAGCACCACAACAGTGCGCCCGTGGGCGTGTCGGGCGTGCCGCTCTCGGCGCGGTTCTCGTCGCTCCAGAAGGAGGCGGTCGTGCATCAGCCCGTGCCGGCCGCGAAGAAGAAGCAGGTCGTTGTGAACGTGAAGAAGGCCGGTCCGCCGACCACGAAGAAAGGCGCCAAGCAGCAGCAGAAGGCCCAGCAGCAGCAAAAGCAGCAGCAGCAAAAGCAAAAGATGCAGGTGGTCGCGCAGGCAAACCGCACCAAGCGCCAGGAGACAGTGAACCAGCGCCGTAAGGGACTCGCCGTCGTGGCGCCACCGACGAAGGGGGCCAAGAAGAACACCAAGGCCGCCAACGGCGCTGCGGCCACCAAGCTGAAGAAGAAGACCCCCGCCAAGGGAGGCAAGGTCGAGAAGAAGCCGGTCACGGGCGAAGATCTGGATGTTGAAATGGACACGTACTGGCACCAGGCTGGGAAGGGTCCGGATCCACAGCAGGCTCTGCTTGACCGGCAGATGGAGGAGTACTGGGCTGGCAAGCCCAAGCGCAATGCTGAGGATGCTCCTCCAAGCGAAACTTCCTCTGCTTAAATGGAGTGAGGTCCGTTCAAGGCGGTTCGACCAGGTGATCGCCATTTAGCTGCATGGCGGGTGCGAGCTCTGTTAACCCTCCTGGACACGTTCGTGGGATTGGAGAGTTTGCCTCGCGACACGAAGCAGTGGGGCACCGATCTGGCGACGCCGGTGATTGATTATACAATGGGGGTATCAGCCTATATGTATCTGTCTTGATGACTTCTTCGGCGATCTCAGTGCTATGGGCAAGCGCATTCGAAGGTCGTGTTCTTCTCTGCCGGTTGCATCTGCGAGCGAGAGAGAGGATACGTTTCCGACGGGACGTGCAGCTCAGTCGTACAGCGCTTTGTCGTACGTGACTTTGTTGAGTTCATTCTTCCACGTCTTCCACTCGATCGCTGTCATCATGGGGATGAGGAAGTCGGCGCAATTGCGTGCGAGCAGTTTGTACGACTACGACACGGACAGCAGCGTATCAAACGTCAGATCAATTTATGCGAGCGAGCATGCGGTACGCTCCACTTACGCTGGAGTTGAAGTGGTACTTGTCGAACCACAGTGCACTCTCGCGACGGTACGCAAATTGGTCCAGCCGCGGTCCCAAGATGACGGGCGAGTCCTCCGTCTTCGTGCTACAGAATTCAGCAACCGTATCGTCTGTCAATCATGGCGCTGTCGGCAGACAGCAGAGAGGCGACATGCAATTCGTACCTCTTGCAGAACTCTTCCAGCATCGAGTTGAGCGGGAGCTGTTCGGCCTCTTGCTGGAGTGGCGATGGACTGGCGACAGTCGCTACACAAACCTGCTTTCCCTTCTTGCGGAGCGTATCGCAAAGCGATGTGAGGTTCTTGAAGATCTCCTGGCTCTTGCCAGAGGGATCAAGCCTGCAAGATCATCCACACACAGCGTGAGTGTTTGGCGTGAGGCAGAGCGTTGGCCGGTGTACGCACTGAAGCTCATTGGAGCCTAGGATGACGATGACAATCTCCGCGTCTCCCATGCTCTTGCTCTTGAACACTCGCGCGTAGTACTGCCGCACGCATCCATTCCGTTACTCCGCTGGGTCCAGGGTGTTCTCACAGCGCTCCCGACTTACCTGCTTGGGTGCGTTCACCAACCAGTCGTGCGAGAGGCTACCGGGGATGCCGGCGTTGACGATCTCCCACTTGTGGCGCACCTGTCGTGATCCAGAGGTGCGTTAGACGGCCCCTTGCGTCGTGGCGACTGTCGTGACTCTCGCTTCGCACCTTGTCGTCACGCGCAATCAGCGGCTTGAGATGCGCGGCGAGGCCGGCATCGTTTCCCATCGTGATGTAGTCTCCGAGACCCGCGGCGAAGTCGTCGCCGACGATGACGACCTTGTGGTAGAATTGGCTCACGGGCTTGAGCCCTTGCACGCGCAGAAAGCGCACGAGCATGGCACAGAACCGCAGCCAGAGCAGCGCGAGGAACATGCGCGTGGCCGTGAAGACATCGACGCTCGCCATGGCTTCCTGGTAGTACGCACGACACGCTTGGAATTGGAACTGGTCACTGCGCCACGCAGAGAGGCGGCGGCGGCGCAACTGATATTGTTCGGTGCCGCTTCGAGAACGCGTGCGGGCAGGATGGAAAACACCACGTTTGTATTTTGTATCCTCTACCAAACACTAGTAGCTGTTAAGTGTTGCAAACCTCCACAAGTCATTCTTGGTGAGCGTTTTTGCGAGTGATGGTCTCTCCGGTGGGCTCCGCACGGACGTCGACAGCCCACGCAACGACGGGAATCTCTCGAAGAGAAGAAGAAGAAAAAAAAAATAATCGCGGCGGTGCCATGGGCATCAAGGCGCGCCGAAGGAAGCACGAGGCGTGCGTGCCGGTCACCCCGCACAAGCCGAGCGATGGTCCGGGCTCCGTGAAGAGCTGCGACTCGGAGTCGGTCGCGAGCGACGATGGGTCCTCAACAGGCGAGAGCAGTGACCGCAAGAGCGAGCGCCCTCTGGCGCTCCAGATCGTGTCGGTGCGCACGCGGCAGCGCCGCACGGGCGAGGTGCTCATCACGTACGCGGACGGCGGCCGCTACGAAGGCCAAGTCGACGAGGACAAGAAGCGCCACGGGTACGGCGTCTGCCAGACGCGCGTCGGCCATCGCTACGAGGGCGACTGGGTCCACGGCGTGCTCCACGGGTGAGAGCTGCTTTGGCGAAACGACTCAGGCTTGTTTCTGAGGGGTGGAAAAGTGGCATACTCAACATCGAGACAAACACCCGTGTGGACGCGTAGCTATGGCAGCCAGGTGTTTGCTGGCACGTGCGACCGCCATGAAGGGATGTACCATAAAGGTCATCGCCACGGCATGGGCACATACTTGTGGGCGAACGGCGACAAATACGTGGGCCAGTTTAAGGTTGGCAAGGTAGGAGCATATTGTGTACGCTTCCATCGTGGCAGCTGATGGTTCCCAGTGGTTAATCCTGTGATGGCGGAGTGTAGATGCACGGCTTCGGCTCGTTCTCGTGGACAAATGGAGACCGATACGAAGGTATCGTCACCAACACGACCAGCACAACAAATACACGCCTCTGCCAAGCCTGACTTGAATCTCTCTTCTTCCGCCAGGTGAATGGAAGAAGGGGCTAATGCACGGGCAAGGCAAAAAGGTGTTCGCATCGGGAGACTGCATTGAAGCCGAGTGGAAGAAGAACCAGATCCACGGGTGGGGCAAGAAGACATTCTCTTCAGGGGATGTGTACGAAGGCAGCTTCTGCCGGGACGAGCGTAGCGGCTACGGACGTTACACCTGGGTGAACGGTGATGTGCATGAAGGAACGTGGGCCGGTGGGCTGATGCATGGTAAAGGTGTTTTTACGCCAACCACCGGTGGCAACCTGCAAGGCATTTGGCGCTATGGTGAGCTCCACGGTCGGGCTATCAAGACATACTCGTGCGGTTCCACGTACACCGGGGGCTTCTCACGTGACCTGAAACACGGATACGGTGTTCTCGTGCTCACATCGGGTGAGACATATGAAGGCAACTGGGTTAATGACCGCATCAATGGTTTCGGCATGTGGTCCGGTCCTGGTGGGCAACGGTACATTGGCGCATGGGTTGATGGAATGCCGTCCGGTGAAGGTCTCTATTCGAAAGGAAGCCTTGCCGACGGGGACAGAACAGACGATGACGATGACGACGAGCAAGATCACGCTAGTACCTCCCCTAGCATGGAGGAGCTCTGCGCCGGTCGATTCGACCATGGCGTGCTTCAGCCGTGTGGCTCGTTTAGCGTCAACAAGGTCGACGCCCCCTCCATGTAGAAGACGCGTGAGATATATCGATAATAGAGAGGAACGATGCACGACACGAGTTTGGCCAACCGCTTGTTTTGTTGTTAAGAAGACTTCGTCGCACAACTGAGTCTGCATTGAATAATAGGCAATACCAATGGTAAGACCCACGCCGATGCTACGATCAAGTCTTCTCTAACAATCCGCCCATGTCTTACCACGAGCGGTCCCTATCTATACGTACGAGGAAGCTCCGCGGACTTCTTCGGGATGAGTCACCAGCGCGAGCTGGTGTCATCGACTGGCGTCTGCCGCGACGATAGTGAGTCGCTTAGAGGGTGGGGAACGCGCTGAGGTCAGCGACGTTCGGCGCAGCCGCACCGCGGCCACGGGGAGCGGCACGGCCACCACGCGGGGCGCCACGGCCACCACGGCCACCACGGGCACCGTCACGGTCGCCACCACGGCCACGACCACCCTCACGCGGGGCGCGCTCCGGGGCAGCAGCCTGGAAGCCCAGGTCCGTGATGAGCTGCTTCTTGCGGCCCGAGGTCTTCTTGGTGAAGACCTTCTCGAACTGCGACTCCATGAAGTCCGGGGTCTTGCCGTCCTTGGTGATCTGGACAGCCGACGAGAAGTCGTCCGTCACCTGGCGCACCTCCTTCTCAGCGAAGAGCTCGCCAACGCGCGACTCCTTCTTCTTGGCAAGGTACTCGTCGAGGGTGAGCTGAACCTCCTCCTCTTCCTCCTCAACCGGGGCCTCCTCAGCGGCGGCCTCACCCTCCTCGGTGACGGCCTTGCCCTCCTGGACCTCAGCCTCAGCGACACTGTACAATGGAGGAAGAAGTCAGTGTCCAAGCATATGTAGGACATCCTTGGTCGTGAGGACGTACAGCTCCGACTTGTCGGCGTCGTTGCCCCAGTTGCGGGCACCACCACCCTGCTTGCTGGTCTCCTTGCCACGGCCCGTGCCGCTGCGACGCTCGAAGTCGCGAGCGCCACCACGGCCACCGCGGGCACCACCACGGCCACCGCGAGCGGCACCACGGCCACCCTCACGCGGGGCACCCTCACGAGGAGCACGGGTCTCCCTGTCCAACGCAACATTGTAGAGATCGAGTGAGATCTCCACGGGTGACTCGGTGTACGACAAAACCACACATACTTCTTCTCGCCCTCAACGGCGGCCGACTTCTTCGGCGCCTTCTTGTTGCCGGCGTTGGGGCCCTTGTTCAGGGCAACGGGGGCGCCCGGAGGAGCAGCCTCCGTCTTCTTCGGGGCCGTCTTCGGGACGTCCTCGTCGTCCGAGTCCAGGTACGCGAAGATGTTCTTGCTGCGGTTAGCCTACGCCGTGGCAACGCATTGGACGTCAGTTATTTGTTTGCATCGCATCCCGAAGAGGAGCAGCAGCGCGCAGGAGGGAGAAATGAGTCCAAAGGATCCTTGCGGTCGAGTTGACGCAGCCGGCAAAAAAACGAAAGATACTTCGCGCTTCCTGGGCGATTTTGACGCCAAATTTCGGCACACCGCTTCCCCTGTGTCTTGACTCCCATTTTCTCCCACGCACGCGCTGCTCCACGCGCGCAACGGCACCATTTCCACGCACCATTTTGATCGACTGCGAGCTAGTAGCGGTAACAAACGTCGAATGGTTTGGAGGCGACCGAGCCCCTCGAGTCCACAGAAAGCTACCGCTGGACGGGCCGGGTTTGGATCGCGAGACCCGCCACGCGGTGGGTCTGTGCACCACCAGCCCATAGAAATGGCTGCAAAGCCCACACCCGGAGCGCTCGAAATGAATGGAGGGAGCGATTGGGAGACGAACGGCGGGTTCCTGCGAGGACCTTCCTGGCGGATTTGGTGCGGGGTAGGGTTGAAACCTACGGGATTTTGTTTTGTAACTGAACGTGTGAGCGTAACAATAACTGCAACATTTCACAGTCGACCCGATGAAATATTACTATGGTGCGCAAGCGCACCGTAAGAATCATCAATGATCTGCACTCCGCGATCGTCCGGTTGTGACGGCTTTTGACGTCTGTGCTTACTAAAAGTGGGTGGAGCGTCGTCGAGTGCACGCAGAACAAGGGTGGGACGGGTTGTGTGGCGCGGCGAGCTTGATTACTTCAATCGCTCAACGAAATGCGTCCCGCGCCTTTGCCAAGGCAGGATGAGCTGACTCCGTGTCCCGGCGTCTGGCCAGAAACGCCCACACGTCCGCGTCGCTTGTTTGGGCTCTCCATCCTGATATGGTTGGTGTGGCAGACAGTGTGTGTGTGTCTGAGAGAGTATGTGTGTATGTCGTCGACCATGGGCGATCCGACCTCTCTTTCACGCGCGTGGTGGATACAGTCAGCAAGGAAAGAGGCGCAGCCAATACCATAACAAGATCCATTATGTCCTCTTTTATCGTTCAAAATTATCATAAGAGGGTGTGTATTTTCGCGCTTTTCTAATGCCTCAGTTGAAACGATATATACCATGATTTGGTCCCAAGTACCGGACACTTGTTTCCCCTCGCGCGTGACCATCACTCTGGTCCGGTTTTCTGTTCCCTCTCTCTCTCTCGCGCTTTGGCCAACGTGCCTTCCTTCCGCCCACATTGAGCCTCTCGCCCAGCTGGCGGCGCGGAAGTCCCGACGTCGCTGGGGGGGAAGAGGAAACCAACTGACCCCTCCATATTCACACACCCAACGGGGGGGAACATGAGTCGCGTACAGGCCTCGGCGTTCCTCGCGGCGCCGACGGCGCAGCCGCGCTCGCGGGTCGCGAGTCGGCCGCTCGGCCAGTCGCACCACCACCAGCAGCACGCGTTCGCCGGCGGCGCGTCGTCGTCGTCGGCCGTCGGCCACGCGGTCCACGCCAACGCGCTCAAGTGCCCGGAGCTGCTGCTGCGCGGCGTCGAGCTGCAGACCCGCGCCGCGCTCGAGCGGCTCGAGAAAAAGGGCAAGCGCTTCGAGTCGCCGTGGCACGAGTACCACGTCGCGCTTTACGCCGGCGTGCTCTTTTACTACGACGACCTCCTCGAGCTGCCGCGCGGCATCGTGCCGCTCGTGGGCTGCGCCGTCAAGTCTGTCGACCGCATCTTCAAGAACAGCGACCCGGCCACGGCCGCCTCGGCGCGCGACAGCACTGAGACCTCGGCCGAGCAGTGCGGTCCGTGCTTCAAGATCACGTCGAGCGCGCACCGCGTGCTGCTCTTCCGCTGCGACTCGGACGCCACGCGCAACCGCTGGATCCACGAGATCCAGATCGCCAGCGGCGCCGGGGATCAGGCCGCTCCCGCGACGACGTCGTTCAGCTCGACCACGTCGTCCCATGCGTCCGCACGCAGCCACGCGTCCAGCGAGGATGCCACGGCGCTCGAGCAGCCACAGGCGCGCGCGCTGCCAACCCGCTTCTCACTGGATGAGAACCAGATTCGACGCTCCAGAGGCCGTCGAGGCACGCAGCCCGGTAGCAATGGAAGCGCCACAAACCACGATACGGATTTGACGGCCATCACCAGTGAACCTGTCGCGGCCGACACGGAGATCTCCCAAATGTTGCGTGACGCGATGGCCATGGTCAAGAAGCAAAAACTCGAGATTTTGGAGTTGCGCAAAGCGCTCGAAGAGGCGAGAAGCGCAGCACGAACGTCTTCGATCACTTCGCGTCCGTCCGATGCTGAAGCGCTACCTGCGCCGCCCACCGTAGTCACCACGGAATCCATACCCGAGGTCGATGAACCCACGATTCCTGCCATATCGACTGTTATTGTAGAAGAACCACAGGCAGTCGCTCCGATACCGCCTGCCGCTTTGCAACGGTCAGCACTGCTTCCACAGCCAGCACAGGCGGCGCCAGTAGATGAGGCTGGGGCACCTGTTGCTGTTGAGCCGAACGCGACGGACTATCTCCAAAAGCAGGCCATGGAGTTGGCGGAAATCGCGCGTTACTTGCAGCTTACGTTCCAGAACGATGTGCTCGCCGCGACAAAGCAGGTCAGCAGTGGGAATAGCTCATCACCGACAGGTACGGAAGATGGTCGAACGTTTTGTGTGATCGTCAACTGATTGTTCACGGTTTCGTTGATTGCAGAACTACTGGATCACGTCAGCTCTACAAGCAGTAATTACAGTGATCAGCCAAGCGAGGTTGATGACTACGAGTCTGATGTCGACAGACTGTCCGAATTCGAAGAGGTGCGCCACAACACTGCTCGAGGAGCTAAACTCGAAGTGTGGGATGGTTGACTGTGGGATATCATTTTACAGGGTGATGCATTATTCCTTGAATCAAACGGCATGCTTGACTCAATCCACAAAGTGATGCGCGACTTTTCCTCCCCCTCGAATCTGCGCCGCTCGAAGTCTGAGCAATTCATCATCAACGATGACATCATCGCAGAGATCCGGCAAGGAGCTTCTGCAGACAAGACCCGAGATGCATTCAATCTCATGGACTCGAATACTCTTCGCTCACTACGATCGCAGTCAGCGTGCGATGAGCCTACCGACTACAAGTGAGTGAACGCATAACGCCCCGCGTCGGTGTTGCTCGTTAGTTTCTTACTTGTGTGATCCCCAGGTTGTCGTTGTCACCCCAATCGATTGCACGAACGCACTCCGCGCGCGAGTTCTCAATCGACGATTTTAGCTCACCCGCTCCACCTTCAAGACACAGGAAAAGAGTTCCTAAGGATCTCGGACTCCTCGTTGTGGAAGACAATATGGCGCTCGTCAGTTCCATCCTCCAAACTGCGTCGCGCGACGAAAAGGTCCCGATTGAAACTTGTTCTGCATCGCTGTTTCTCTCGAATGGCAACATTACTGATCTCATTTGCGTGTGTTTATAGACCGCACTGCTGCTGCCTCTTGTACGAATTTTTCATCGTCACTACCGACTTAGTCGACTAATTCGTTGGGCGATCGAGAGCGAGGTCGCATCGGTCATCAACGTTGCTACGTTGTTCAGATCCGATGACTACGCCAGTAGACTTGTGTCTACATACAGTAAATTGGTCGGCTCGAACTTCATCAAGGCAGTTCTCCGCAATCCGATTCAAGAAATCTACAAGCTCAATCTCGCGGATGTTGACTTGACTCCAATGACGAGTGAGGTTCGTGAAGCAACAAGGTCTGTGTTCTCATTCTTGTTGTCCATCGCCTGACGTCATGATGGGTATTTCTTAGGACCATCAAGACCCTGAGCTAATTCAACGAAAAGCGGACAACCTCATGAACGCGTGTCAGATCGTGCTGGATGCGATATTTGCTCACAAGAGCAGTGTACGTACCACCATATCCACATTCTCGCAGCAATAACCCAAACGTCTCACACAACAACCTAACCATTTAGATCCCGTCGTCGTACTTCCACATCTGCTCACATCTTAATGCCAAGGTGATCAACCGATTCGACGGAAGTATGGAAGGTCTTGCTGTCGAGGATCCCGCATCACTCACGAGGGTACATTGCAAGCATCGCTGACTTTGTTTTAAAGCTTCCAACTAACTTATCGTCTTTATAGTCTGTGATCGGCGGGTTCCTCTTCCTGCGTTTCGTATGCCCGGCAATCACTACGCCACATTTGCATGATCTTGTGGACAAAGAACCGGCCCCTGAAACGAGAAAAATTCTCGTGCTTGTCACGAAACTGCTGTTCAAGACGGCTACGTCGGTGTTGTTCAACGAGAAGGAAGCGCATCTCAGGTATGTTAATTAAAAAATTCTACTGGGGTGACGAAGACTAACCTCCGAGACAATGTACTTGGACAGGGTTTTGAATTCATTCATCGAGAAGAACTCCCCGGGAATCCAACAGTTGTTCTACGAATTGGCAATCGCTCCTTCCGAAAGCATTGACGAGAGTTTCGCCACTGACAGTCAGAGCATGCTTGCTGACTTGCCTCTGGATCAGCCAGAACTTGATGTCGCTGTGGTGAGATGTCGTTAGCTCAAGTCAACATCAAAAGCGGAATGTATTGCTGAACTGGGGCCTGTGCTCTTGTAGATACGGACCATCGCAACCAAGAATCTGGACGAGATCGAGAAAAAGCTGTCCGTGTCCGGCTGCTCCCCCACGACTGTTGAGAACCTGCGTTTTTCGTTGGAAGCCCACCGAGGTGAAGATTCCGCGCCAAAGGGCCAGCGCTCCAAACGGCTGAACCTCAAGTTTCTCAACAGCTTTAGCAAGATGGTGCGCAAGCAGTCGGACGTGTGAGCGTGCTTATCTGTATCCGTGTCGCAGCCATGGGATTGTTCGCTGTCGGTGTCTTGTGTGTATTCCATGCGTTGATCGATTTGGAATCGAGTAATCACGAATGTGGATAGTGCTTTTGCAATACTACTGTCACAGTGGCGTGGTTTAAACGAACCCTGATACGTTTGTGCACTCAAAAATAGGGAGCTCATCCACTTCACAACGAGAACAGTCTCCTCTCAACCTATCGATCTACACGCCCTTCTTCGAGCCGTTCGCGAACGGAGGAAGCCCGTTGTTGTTTTCTTGGAAATCCTGAGAAGAGTATGCGCGGCGCGTCCGCGACAGGGCCGGTCGCTCGTCTACGATCGCCACCACCGGCGGCTTGCGCTCCTCGAGTTGCGCGATTTGTTGCAGCTTGGCCGACGCATCCTGGAGCGCGGCGAAGTCGGTGTCCGATACGTTGTTGCGCAGGGCGTTCAGGGTGTTGTCGCTCAGCGTGTGGGCCAGCTCGGGTTTGCTCGGCCCGCCCGAGCCGAGGTCGTTCTCGCTTCCAGTCGATGTCAAGACGGCGATGACGCGCTGCTGCTCCATGATGATGGAACGCATCTGCTGGAGGGAGAGGTCATCCTCACGGTCTTCGTTGCGCGAATTGGCGCGCAAGATGTCTTCAATCACAACACCGCGACTGAGCGCGTTGTTGTACAGCAACCACGTCTGGATCTTGCCGGGAACGTACAAGGCGGACAGAAGTAGGATGATCGCCAGGTACGCAACGCCCAAAAGAGCGTCGTGGGCGTAGTAGATCGTCTGCACCAGTCGTGAGTTGGCGCCGAGGACCACTAGCGCCCAGCAGCCAACAGCTGCTCCGAGATAACACATACTGAACAGGCAGTCGCGCATGCCCTCGACGAAAATCAGGGCGAAGAGTGTCACGCCGCCAGTCGCCACGACCAAGATGACCTTGAAGAAGCGCACGAGGCCCGACTCGCCGTACTGGGAGTTGAAGAAAAGCGCAGACGCCACACCATACACCACCACAATCTAGAGTCACCAACATTGGACCGAGTCAGCCATCACATACCACAGAGAGTAACGCACCCAACAGATTCACGTACCGAAATGCAGATCGACCACGGCAACCACGTGTGCGTCGTCTCCAGTGAGTGGTACTTGTCTCCTGTCGACGCAATGGAGAGAGCGACGCACGCGTACAGGAAACCCTTCAGCGTCACACAGGCCTTTGCCCACGGTTTCAACTTCAAGAAGTAGCTGTTCTCCTCCTTGAACCATGCCTCCCACGACTGCTCTGGGTTACCGCCATCACCCCGCATCCACTTCAGCCACGCACGACAATCTTCGCTGACATCCGACCACTCGAAAGCCAAGGGGTTGAACCAGAATGGCGAGAAAGACTGCACAAACACCCACAACCAAGGGTTAGCAAAGGTGATAGCTCCACATCACGGGATACACCGATCAGACAACGTACCCAGCTGGCGACCACGAGCCACAGCGACCAGGTCATCGCGAAGTACTGTTCACCGACAGTGAAGATGAAGTACAGGATCAAACCGGCTGCAATCTCAACGCCTGCGTACAAGTGCGAG
This sequence comes from Pythium rishiriense, assembly GCA_023335895.1. Classification (NCBI taxonomy): domain Eukaryota; phylum Oomycota; class Peronosporomycetes; order Pythiales; family Pythiaceae; genus Pythium; species Pythium rishiriense. The sequence continues at coordinate 27,576 of JAADVT010000005.1, forward strand.
CTCGCGTAGAAGCGGAAGAGTTCGTCGAATTGCGAGTGCTTCGTCACGAAGCCACGCCCCGTCGCACGGTACTTGGCACCACCCGCCAAAATGGTCTGTCCGAAGTAGAACCACTTGGTACCGATGTGGAACAAGAAGTAGAGCGGGCCACCGGTGACAATGATCATGAGAACTTCCTTGATCGCAGCCTTGAAGCCACGCTCGACGGAGATCGTTGCGAGAAGTGGAGCGGTCGTGAAGAAGGCAACAGAACCAAGCATCACTTGCAAACGAGAGAGCATCACTGGTTCGCGTCCACCGACTCCTTCCAGCGTGAGCAGAGACCGGAACAGGTTGCAGTACAGCAAGATGTACACGGTCCAGATGATCAGCGACGTCGACAAGTAGAAGCCAATATGGTTGTAGTAGAACGAGAACAACTTGAAGAAGTCCAAACGCTGGCAAATACGGTACACATCACGAGAGAGCGACTGCTCCGCCGCGCCCTGCGCAAGTTTCGCTTCGAACTTGTAAATCTGCTGCATGCCAACATCACGGCCCTTGCCACACTTGATGTACTCGGGGAAGGTCACGGAGCCGCCACGGAGACAGTTGTTGTAGCCCGCGAAGATGTCTTCACTAAGGTTGATACCCTTGCTCGCCTTGCTAATGCCACCACGCGTCATGAAAAACAACTTGTTGAACACATCGGGATGGCCGTAGTGAAGCCGCATGCGCAGAGGTTGAGCAAGCGTGCGCTGGCCGAGCGTCACAAACGATGTTTCTTGCAGTGCCATGTAGTTCGCGAGCGAACTCACACTGCCGGTGAAAATGTGCTCGGGAAGACCAACAATCGTGTAAGGGCGGTCGGGCAGCCCCGAGTCGAACTCCTCCAGCATGTTGCGCATCTTGAGCGCCTCTTCAATGTAACCGTCCTGGTTCATGTCAATCGTCTGCAAGCTCTCACCGCGCGTGAAGATCACTGCAGCGTTCTGGTTCTCGGGTTTTCCCTCACCAATGATCGGGTTGCCTGGCAGGCGGACTCGGTAGATCTCCTCAACTGAACCCACATCTTGGCCACTCTTGATAAGAACGGCGAAGTATGACTGCTCCTTCTGGTAATTCACGCGAATCTCGTCGATGTATGCAACGCGCAAGTTGGGGAATCGATGAAGCAAGAATTCAATATCCTTGGCCTTGGAGTCGTTGTTGCGTTTCTGGCGACCGTAGATCTGACAGGCCACCACATAGGTGAACTTGGTCTTGATCAACTCTTCCACTCGATCGGGTGCCAATTGCTCGAGATCGGCCAGCAAACGGATAGCAGCTTCATAGTACATCATACCTTGAACAGTGCGAGTAAGCGTCTGGCCGCGCAATGAGGCCCACAACCGAAGCTCAAGAGCAGTGTTCGGGTCCTTCCACAGGTTCTTCTTTGGCTTAACACGCTCAAGGAAGTTCTCCCAATCCTTCTTGTACAGCGTCTGAAGGAAAAGCAGCGTATGGACGTCGAGACCGTCACGTTTGCTCTCCAAGTCGTTCTTTGAGTACAGCACGTCCTCTCCGTAGAACGGGGTCATCACGCTCCACGACTTCATTTCTTCCAGCAGCGGTGCCACAGGCATGTCCATGAAGAGCGAGTTCACAAAGAAAAGAAGGCGTCGCTTCGCATCGTGCGAAGTTGGCTCCGCATCGATCTTCTGCAGCGTCAACAAACCATGGAGGTGTCGTACGACAGTTTCGCTATGGCGCTCAAAAGCCGTCAGAGTGATTTGTTCACCACTGTAGTCATCGTCCCACATAAAGCCCCGCTCTTGAGTCAAGATCCACGTAAGACGATCGGAGATACCGCGGCTCTCAGCGTACAACGGATCGCGCTCATCCAGTTGGTTCAGCATCGTCTTGGCGAAGTTGAGGAAGTTACGCATGCGATCACGGAGTTGAGTAATCTGCGCCGTCGATATCGAGTGGGTGCCTTTGCTCACGGGCTTCGCGGTATGGTTCATGGCTGCGATTCGAGCGACACCCGAGCCACGGCTACGTCGAGGAACCTTCCCACCCAGTGACGACAAACCTGTGGTACTGGCAGACTTCGTCATTCCACTAGTGACAGGGCGAGCGCTGAGATTCGAGCCCTGGAACTGGTACGAAGAGTAATCGGCTGGACTCTTGCGCACCGGAACGACCTTCGCGTTGGCCTTCCACGATCCCAAGTTCGACTTTAGGAAGGACAGCACGTCGGCGAGAGCCTTACCGCATCCACCTGACTTCTGAAGGTTGAGTGCACGGAACACGCCACGGGCCGCCCACGAATTCAATGTGCTGCAAATGTAACGAACGTCGTTGGTGTGGCACGGACCGAGAATGTTGATGAGCACCCAGGTCGCGAGCTCCCAAATTTCTTCGATCGACTCCTCAACCATCGGGTTCTCTCCCAGCAGTTCAAGCAACTTGTCCTGCAAGACACGTTCCGCCACATCGTTTTCCTGCATGTAGAGATCTTGAATGCTGGATGTGAACGTCTCAAAACAACCCGCGAGCTGGAACATCGGCAAATAGATCTCACGCTGGTACCCTTCGATGCGCTGGAACTGCAGCTGGTACTTCTCGCGTCCGCTGATCAAGTCATCAGCACGCATCGAGTCAACGATCGAGTCCCAAGCCACTGAGAAAGAGAGCCACTTCTGACGTCGTTGGTTCTTGATCTCTTCGGAAGTCTGCTTGCGACGAGAGAATGAAAGCAAAGGTGTCTCATCGTTTGAGCGACGCGCCCCATTCACTGGGTAGTTGTTGTCTCCATCGACGCGATCGAGAACTTCGTGTCCGAACAGCGAACCGTAAGAAGCAGAGTGCTCTAGCGCGTCCGAAATCTGTACACCAGTTTTGGACTTCTGGGAGATGATCTTGGCATTGAATGCATCCGCCGCGCGACTAAAAGCAGCTCGAACGCGGCCGAAGTTGCGAATCTCACCAATGCGCGAGGAGAAACCAACAAAGGTTCCCGTGAACGCGACCCAAATCGAGTTCCAAATGGTAATATCCACACAATACACGAAGAAGAAGGGAACCCAGTTCAGAGCGATCAGTAGCGTGGTCGTGATAAGGCTGACACGGTTCTCGACGTGGTCTGCGTACAGCAAAAACGAAGGGATCACTAGCGGAGTGATCTCAAACTTGTAGCTGAAAAACAACTTCCACGATAGCATCGTCGCCCAGTAAACTTGGTACCCAAGACTCACCGACGCTGGGTCCAGAACATTGTCGCCAACGTACAAACGATTCATCGGGTTGATGAGATCGCGGATAAAGGCGATCGGCTTCCACTCCGTTCTTCTCAACCAGTTGTTCACACCCGGTAAAACTTGGAGCAGAGCATTGACGATACCGGGGATGTGAAGAACCACAGCGATGACGTAGTATGAGGTCCAAAACTCGCCTCCGTAGCTCCATGCGTACCAATACAGCGTCAAAGTGATCGTTGTCAACGACAGGTGCAAGATAATCCGACTGACGTGACGGCTGAGGTCAACAAGGGATGTGTCAGGGTGGTACACAGCAACGATGTCCAGCCCATCTCGAAGAACCGACAGAACAAACGGGGTCAAGCATGCACTCGAAAGGAGCTTGATCGATGATGCCAAGTCGAGTTCCTGTTCTTGCGCGAAGGCCAACGCCACCAAGACGTGGAACGTGACAACGTGGAAATCGAAAATGCGGCTGAACGCACGCAACGGAGTAAGCCACGTCCGCTTCTCAAGGAACGACTTCGATGACTCGCTGATAGCCTCGGCAATGCTCTTGCGCTTCTGAAAGTAGCCGGAGCTGTTCAGTCCCTGGCCGTTCAGAGTGCGCTGCCCGAAGCGCGGCATCTGCATCGGTGCCGGAGAAGCACCAAAGTCAGTGACGTCCTCGTGCTTGTAGTCATACTTGAGGCACTTGGCGTTCCAGAAGAACTCGTTGAAGTCATCGTAGTTCAAGCGATCCTGGTGATCGTATCGAGACGCCATTTGCGCCTTCAGAAGGTTGTACACTGGCGTGATCACCGTGTCCAAAAAGAAACCGGACTCGCGAGTCATGTGGCGAACAGCGGGGAATTCCTCCTTCATCTTGTGGAATAAGAAGCACAGGAACTCCGGGGTGTGGCGCAGGTTGCTTGCCTCTCCCCAGATGAAGAAGAACAGGCAAAGATCGACGGAGATCTCATCGACTGCAGTCAGACCACCTTGCGGAGCACGCGTTTCACTCCAGTGGAGCGACGGGATCTTCAACTTGCGAGTCCACTTGCTGTAGTTGCTAAACACCAAGTCGTGAAGCTTACGGTACGGGTTGCCGTTCTTGCGAGCGTTGTTTGTCAAGAGAATGACAATGTGCTCAACCTGATTGCGGAAGTTGCCTTGCTGGAACCCGAACGAGCGTTGGACGTTCATCGCAATGCGGAAAATCTGGGCGTACTGCTGCATGTTACGCGGCAGCTTGGTAGGCGAGAAAAAGTTGATCTTCTCTTCGGTGGGTTCGTCAGTCTTGAGTGAGCGAGCGTCCGAACTGGCCGAAACCGGTGGGAACTTCATCTTCTTGACCTGCTTGCCCGTCCACGGAAGTGCAACCTTGCTCGCCTGGAAATACTGGAAGCCCAAACCCACGGCACTCAACGAGCCAAATACAACGTATTGGACGGCGTGCGCGTGAGTGATGATCCTCGTCGATGAGTAGCCAGCCCCGCCCAAGACGTAACCCGTTAGCATCCAGAGGTTCCTGGCAACATCGCCCTTGCCGAACCAGACAGAGAACGACATCATGAAAGTCACGCTACCGAGTAGCGACGTCGCCACAATCGCAATGTGCTTCGGCTTCACATGCGCGAACGATAGCGCGGCACCCGCGACAATCGAAGCTGGACACAAGATGCGCGCAACAATGACAGGTGTGAACTCGCCAATCGCAATGCCGACAAAGAACCCCAGCAATCCACCAAGCGCGCCGATAGGGATGAGCGAGAACACGCCTCCAAACACGACACCACAGAGGCAAGAGATGACCACGTGGATCCACACGAGAGGCTCCGCTGACGTGGACGACCACCCGATCTCGAAGAATGCGTAAAACGCAGCCGAGACCCAAAGCGTGCTGAAGTACGTTGTTGCATATCGCGGCTGGTGCGCGCCCTTGAACACGAAGAACACGCTCACGATCGCGTTGAGCACCACAAAGACACTGGCCAGCGCGGAATCGATCTGCAGGGACACATACCACGGCAGGCCGTAGTTGACAGGGTGCGTGTAGATCCATTGGGTGGTCGGGAATGCGGCAGGATTGCAGCCAAGCGACGTGTAGTTGTTCGGGTTGCCTTGGTACACACGGACATAGTCGATCGTGAAGTTGGAGGGCCACAACGAGTCACAGATTTGGCCATCGCACGGCGGCGAGAACTTTTCCGAGACAGCCGTGCTCAGAATCAAGTAGCTCGGCTCGGCGGGGATCATGCGCGGCGGGATGCCCTCGGACCACACGTTCAGCGCTTGGCCGGGGATCTCGAACAAAAAGTTGCCGTCCATCCACCAGCGGATGTACCCGAACGGCCCGGGGCTCCAGTCGAGCTGGTACAAGTGGTACGACGAGAACGCGTCCGTGTTGAGCTGCGTGAGCGCCGACAGCGAGTCGAGCCCGTTCTCGCCGTAGTAGTCGCTGTTGATGTGCGTGAAGTTGCCAAAGCGGAGCCCCTGGTACCACTGGCCGGGCTTGGGCAAGTTCTGCGAGGCCGGGCGCAAGTCGTCGCGCAGCCCGGGGCTGATTTGCAGCGACGTCGAGATGAACGCCGGCTCGTCCCGGGCGCGAATCTGGGCCTCGATGACGTCGATCTCGGTCGCGCCACGGCCCTGGTTCGGGTTCATGCCGTAGTTCTGCGGCGCCGAGTGCTCGTCGGTCTTGTCGGTCAAGTTGCCGCAGGCGCTGATCTTCTGGGGCATCAGCAAGTCGTCGTCGACGTACGGCGCGCAGTAGTCGTAGCTGAAGGGCCACGTGCCGTCCTGCGAGTCCGTGAACGACGCGCGCCCGAGATTGCCCATGATCCAGATCGCCGGCCACGTGCCGGGGATGCCCCACTTGCCCGGCAGGATCGCCTTGACCTCGACAAAGCCGCCCGTGAAGCAAAACTTGTTCCAGGTCTGGAGGCTGCCGCTCACGTACTTGGAGCCTTTGTACTTTTTCAGGGGCTTGGACGTCGTGATCACGAGGTTGCCCTTGTCGACCTGGACGGCCTGCGGCAGAAAAAAGTGCTGGCCCATGTTGGTCGTGTCGCGGTGGTTCAGCGCCGTCCACTTGGCGTCAAAGCCGGCGTCGAACGTCCGCTTCGAGTCGTTGAACTCGTCCGAGAAGATGAGCTGGTAGGTAAAGTTGCGGCCGCTCGCGAACGAGTACGCGCCCGCGGGCACCTGCATCTCACGGAGCTCGGGTGGCGTGAGCGGGTCGATCCAGTCGTTGTGCCCGGCGTAGATGCCCTGCGGCACGAGCGCCAGCGCCGGCGACGCCAGCAGGACCAACAGCGCGGTCCCCACGGCGAGCGCCATGGCAAAACAAACGGGAAAAAAGATGGGGGTTCTCCGGACGGACCGCCAGCGCGCGCAATTCTCTGGATCGATCCGGGACTGGACGATGATCCGGAGAGGAGAGTGGATAGACCTCCGCTCCTGGTGTGGGCGACTGGATCCGGTGGACGCCACACAACAGCGCCGGCAGACTGCGCCTGAGGACTCGAAATGAGCAATGAAGACAAAATGGAATCTTTTGGCGAGACCCCCAGCGGCGCCAGCCAGCAGGCCGCAGCCCCCCAGGATCACACACACTCGCTGGACCTGGTGAAGGATCCGTGCTCAGGATTTTTGTTGGTTGTTTTCGCGGGTTTATTGCCAGGCCAAAACGCAGACCGGGTTCGAGGACCCGTGGCTGCTGTGTGTGTGGGGAGCAGCAGTCTTTTGGCTCGCGGGTTTAGACCAGCAGCACACGGGCCGGGTCTGAGGGTGTGTGTGTTTCGATCTGGTTTGCGCACCTGTGGACTTCGAAATCGGGAACCGTGCGCATCGCCGGGCGACAATCCGACTCAGAAACGGGCCAGCCATCCACGCCCACTTTTCCCATCCGAAGTGCGGGCGACCCCAAGCACCAACGCCCACACCCACGCACGCGGCGTCACGCCGCTCTGGCCACTCGCCACGCACGACGAGGGAGGACTTGCGAGAGATGTCCTTCGTATCCGGCCTTCCTCCAGGCTTCGGGATCGACCTGCTACAGCCAAGCGTTTGGTTCCGCACTGGAACACTTGGAGCCGCACTGGAACGGGAACACGTGGAGCCGGTCGTTCGTCTGGGTTCCACACTCGGAAGGGCTGGCGCTGGAGCTGGTCACCCGAGGGCTTGGTGACTCGCGCCGGCGGTTGGCTGAAAAGACGGTGACGCGCTTGCGCGACATCAGACCGGCGGTGACCAGAGACAGTCGCCGACTGGCTTCGAGGGGTCTCGCCACACAATTCCCTCGTCGACTTGCGTGTCGCCGTAAGCAAGGGAAGATTCCTGCCCCACCGGCAAAGGACCGCCCACGCGGCCCTACGAACTGGACTGGAATGACACTGAACGGGTCCACCGGAGTGACGTCGGCTTCTCGCCGACAGGTAGAGGCATGTGTTGAGTGTACGCTCAAGGTATCATCATCGCTGCTTGGTCTCGGTTTGGGACCGCGCGAACGTGCGGACCGCGAGCGAGGCCGGCAATCAGGCTGCTTGGAGGGAAGAGAGCACAGTGGGGTTCATGTAGTTTGCGAAACCCTACGTGACGAGGCCTGCTGCCGGCCATTCGTATCCACGTCCATGGTGGCATTCCATGTTTCGAAAATTTTGACCGGTTCGGCCGCCTTTCTTGCCGACGCGACTCCTCCCCGCTACAATCCACTGATGTGGATTCATTCTGGTGCATGGCCCGCGTTCGAATTCTCTCGCGCGCTCTCTCTCCCTCGCAAGCGATAGCCTGACACGTCCGTCGTGTTCGCGCGTCGCGACGCGTCCGAGATCCTCCCATCACTCCATCAGCATTGACGATCAGCCACGAATAGTAGCCCGTGTTTAAACTTGCTGTGGGGCACAACCACCACTCTAAATGTGGCGCGCGCCACATTTCGTGTGGAGCACGGGCCACTCGGGAGGTGGACCACCCACTTTCCTGTCCCCACAGATTCGTTGTTTTGGGCGCTTGGCTTTGTTGCGGGGACTGACGTGGTAACAAACGTTCCGCGGATCGTCCCAGCCACCGAACTGGGAATCCGTCCTCCGCTCCGTCCATCATGAGTATGTGGCTCCGTCGCGCGCTGCTGCCGTCGCTCGCGCGCCCGCAGGCAGCCAACACGCTCTCGCGCTGGCAGCCGACGTCGTCGCGGCTCGCGCGCCACTTCGCGTCGGCCGCCGCCGACAAGATCCGCAATGTGGCCATCGTGGCCCACGTCGACCACGGCAAGACCACGCTCGTGGACCAGCTGCTCAAGCACGGCGGCACCAAGCTCACGGAGGACCGCGTGATGGACTCGATCGACCTCGAGCGCGAGCGCGGCATCACCATCATGTCCAAGACCACGCGCGTCGAGTACAATGGCCACATCCTCAACATCGTCGACACGCCTGGCCATCAGGACTTTGGCGGCGAGGTCGAGCGCATCCTGAGCATGGTCGACGGCGTCGTGCTCGTCGTGGACGCGACCGAGGGACCCATGTCGCAGACCAAGTTTGTGCTCACCAAGGCGCTCAACCGCGGGCTCAAGCCGCTCGTCGTGATCAACAAGGTCGACCGCGACACGGCGCGCCTCAACGGCGAGGTCGAGAACGAGCTGTTCGACATGTTCGTCGCGCTCGAGGCCAACGACGACCAGCTCGAGTTCCCTGTGCTCTACGCCTCGGCCAAGAACGGCTGGGCCGTGCGCGACCTTGAGGACAAGAACGAGACCCAGGACAACATGACGGCGCTGCTCGACCAGATCATCGACTACGTGCCCGCGCCCCAGGCCGACCCCACGGCGCCCTTCTCGATGGCCGTCACGATGATTGGGTGCGTGTTGGACAGTGTATCACTTGCGGCTGCTTGCATTCCTAACGCTGTGTGATTTGCATGCTCGTAGCCACGACGCGTACGTCGGACGCCTTGTCACTGGCCGCATCCACTCGGGCACGGTCAAGGTGTGTTTCGCGTGCAGGCCGTGGGGAGTTTAATGCACGAGGAGCTTACGCCGTTCGTTGATTCACAGATTGGCGACCCGATCCAGGTGCTGAACCTCGAGAGCAAGAAGCTCGAGACGGGCAAGGTCACGAAGCTCTTTGTGACCCGCGCCATGGCCCGCAGCGAAGTCGAGTCGGCCACTGCCGGTAAGAGGAGCTGGCTACCAGCGTTGAGATTGCTATATCGTATGCTGACGACGTGACGTTTTAGGTGACATTGTCACGCTGGCTGGTGTGAACGGCTTCGTGTCGGACACGGTCTGCAACCCGGAGGTGACCGAGCCGATCCCGGCGCCGCAGCTCGACCCGCCGACCATTTCGATGACTTTTGGTGTGAACGACTCGCCCATTGCCGGCAAGGAAGGCAAGTTCCTCACGTCGTCGCACATCAAGGACCGTCTCCAGCGCGAATGCGAGGTACGCTGAGAGTGGCAAATGCTGGGTCCGGCAATGCGCATCTAACCCACTGATTTGTGTCAACCGCAGAACAACGTCGCGATTTCCATCACCTCAAGCGACACGTCCGAGGCCTTCAACGTGCACGGCCGTGGTGAACTGCAGCTCGCGATTCTGATCGAGGAGATGCGTCGCGAGGGCTTCGAGATGTGCGTGTCGGCGCCGCAGGTGCTCTTCAAGACCTGCCCCGACACGAAGCAGAAGCTCGAGCCGATTGAAGAGGTCACGATCGATGTCGACGCCGACTACTCTGGCTCGGTCATCGACAAGCTCTCGAACCGCGGTGGTGAAATCATCGAGTTCAAGGAGATGCAGGACAAGGTGCGCCTCCAGTTCAAGATCCCTTCGCGTTGCCTCATGGGCTACCGAAGCGAGATCAAGACCGACACGCGCGGCAGTGGCGTGCTCAACTCGATCTTCCACGGCTACGCTCCGTACGTGGGCTCGGTCTCGGCTCCTTCCAAGGGCAAGCTCATCTCGTCGGCGAACGGCACGACGACCGCTTACGCGCTCAACACACTTGAGGACCGCGGTGAGCTCTTTGTCAAGCCGGGCGAGGAGGTGTACATGGGCATGGTCGTCGGTGAGCACAGCCGCCCGAACGACCTTGAGGTGAACCCGACCAAGGAGAAGAAGCTCACGAACATGCGCGCTGCTGGATCGGTACGTGGGTTGATCTCACTTCTGTGTCTCGACCCGTTTTGTATATCTAATGATGATGCTGATTGGTATCTCCTACCTAGGATGAAAACATTCGCCTCTCGCCCGCGCGTGCCATGTCCCTGGAAGACATTGTGACGTACATTGGCGAGGACGAGATGATCGACGTGTCGCCCACCAAGATCCGCATCCGGTACGTGCTTGAGTTCCTGCCTCAGATGATTTCTGAATCACTAACCAATCTCGTGCTTCCTCAGCAAGCGTGAGCTTGTCGCGAGCGCACGTCGTCGTGCGCCCAAGAAGTAAGCCGAGCGGCCACGGCATGGGGTGCCCTCGAAAGGACACCCACCTTGGCCATCAGCCCCACTGGATAGATTTAAACACTGATAGATACACATGTGTACAAAACAAAATCCATGTTGACTTGATATTTGTATTCCCTCGTAGTATCAAACAGTCTACCTTTTCACCCAACCCACACCTGTGTTGGATACTTTCGTGCGGTGTCACTGGTCGGCACCAAAAAATCGCCAGAAGAACCAACGTCGCCAAAAAGGCAACTCGACCATGGCGCTCTCGGGCGCCGACGAGGCCGCGTACAACATGCTGGCGATGAAGCTCCAGCGCGACATCAACTGCCTCGCCGACCCGGAGCGCGGAGTGCGGCGCCGCGCGTGTGACAAGCTGCTGCGCGCGCTCCAGGGCGAGGCCTCGCAGCAGCCCGCGGCCGTGCTCCGCGCGCTGTGTGGAGCCAACATGCGCGCGCCGCTGCTCGAGTGCGCGCGCCAGGACGCCGTCGAAAAGTGCCGCGAGAAGGCGCTGACGATGCTGCTGTTCTTTGCCGAGCGCCAGGCGCTGGACCACTCGGACGCCGTGCTGCGCGAGCTCGTGGCTCTGCTCAGCGCGCGCCTGGGCAAGCTCCCGTTTGCCGAGCCGACCGAGGAGATCCGGCTGCTGCTTCTGCAGCTTTTCCACGTGTACGTCAAGCAACTGTGCGAGAGTGCCGAGCGGCTGTCGCTGCGCGACGCCATCGCCGACATCGCCAACGTCCTGGGCAAGACGGCGCTCGACCAGTTCCCCGACGTCAAGAAGCTCACGGCCGACACGGCGATCGCGCTCGCGCGCGGCTGGAAGCACGACGTCGCGCTCCAAGTCGGCATGGTCGTGCGCCCCATGGTCGCGAACCTGGGCCACCAGCACAGCCGCGTGCGAGTAAGTGCGCTCCAGGCGCTCGAGGTGCTCGTGCCTTGCGCCCACGAGTCTCTCCCCGAGCTCATGAAGGACGTGCTGCTGCCAGCCATGGGCAAGGTTGTGTTTGACCGTGCAGCCTCGGTGCGCAAGCAGCTCGTGCTCACGATCGCTACCTGGATGCGCGAGATTGAGAATGCCCACCAATACGAACCGGCATTGATGCCCCTGTTACTTGCAGGAGCCGTTGATGAATCAGCTGAAGTTCGCGAGGTGTTCCTCATCAGCTTTGGCGATCTCGTGACCAAATGGCAAGCGACTGATGAGGCAAGTGGAAGCGCTGATGCGAGCGATGTAGTGATGAACATTGGTGACGAGAATCAGCCACCTGCGTACTTCCCGACCCGCCCGCAAGAAAGCGCGCGCCGTTTGGCCCGGAGGTATGTTCCATAGTTTGGCCAAAGCAAGAGTAGCCGGGGGCGTTTGACTAAGGTGATATTCTTGCTGGTGTACAGGATCGCAAAGGATGTGCTTCCCGACCTTTTGGAGAAAACAGGCGACTGGACGGTACGGAAGCATTATCATCTTCCGCTTATCGGATCACCCGTGCTGACACCAGGTTCATATACCAAAGGTGCAAGTGCGTGAACGATACACGCGAATCTTGAGTGCTTTTTTGATTCTGCTCGAGGATGCCCTGAATCCGTTCCTGGACAAGGTTTTCGCTGCGCTAGCAAAGAACTGCCGTGACGACGAAGATGTAGTCGTGAAGAGCGTGAAGGAATGCTCTCGCGTCGTAGGCCACTACGCTGATACAGCAACGATCTTGGCGTCGCTGCTTCCCATGGTCGCAGGCCGAGTGATGGGTCAAGACACCGCGCAGCACCGCACAAACGGACTCATTCTTCTGGGTATGAGCATCGAAGGCATGGCTGTGCCAACCGTCGAGCAGCATATCGATGCTATCACTGATGCGCTGTGCGACGCTGGTGTGCGCGAGTCGGAAGTGGCGGATCTGCAGGATCAGCTTGCGATCGTTGTGACGAGTATTGTCAAGACGGCCCACTCACTTCTCCCACGCCACGAAGATGTCGTATTCCGACTATTTTGGATTCTCAACCACTTGCTGGCCGCTGCAACTGAAGACTCCGTCGCCGCTGTAGAGGTTCGTGTAAAGCCACCCATTCGTTCAACGGTGGTTAATGGATGATGCATTATAGGCGACGACGGCTCTTGAAGCTTTGGCGGCCGCATCCGATCAGACTGTCGAGGTATGATGCGATGGTGCCGCTTTAACAAGCAAAATGGTAGTATTCTCACGTCTTGTGTCGCATAGGAGCTGTACAAGCGCTTTTTGGCTCGCCTGTTCTCCACAATGAAGCTACCAGCAGACAAGGCGGCAGCGTGGAAGAAGAGCCACCCACATCGAGTGTTATTTGACTCAGTGTGTCGCCGTGGGGGTGTTGTACGTGCATACACTATTGAGAAACTTGAAGAGGAGAAGGCGATCTCATCCATTGGCTGCAACTTGTAGGCCTGTGGAAACAATATGGAAACGATCGTCCCAGTGGTCATTCTCCACCTGGATCCGAACCAAGATGCGGATGTGCGTCTGGCATTCCTTGCGTTACTTGAGACCATGCTAGGCTCGGATGCCATCGCTCAGGTACAAATCAGTCGCCATCTTGGTTTGTTGTTGTCGTGTGCTCACTTGCTCCTCCATCACACTGCTGCCTCTCAGTCTTTCAAGCCGTACAACACCCAGCTGTTGGTCCACGCGATCGTTCCCAGCATTGTCTGGCAAGGTGGCCGTGTTGCTGCAACCATTCGGTGCGTACAGCTCTCTTCATGAAGAATGCTTGCAAAGCACACTCAATTGCCAGACGTTGTCATCTGCACTACCAAACTAGCAAAGTTGCCGTGGCGTGCGCCTACACGCTGTTGCGTCAGGGGATCGCCGACCAGCCTTGTTTGTTTGAAACAGCACCACAGGCTCGGCTCTTTTTTCCTTCCGGTCGTGTAGCTTCGAGTGCATGTCGTCACTCATGTCCTTGTGTTTTTCAGATGCTACCGGTGCTCAAGTCATGTCTCGACGATGGTGATGCGAAGACCCGCCAGCTTGTGTGTCTTGCGCTGCAGTACTTGTTCGTGGCGTTGCCAGGCTGTCTTGGAGGTGCGTTTGCCCATAACACCGACACCGTGTTACATGCCGAATGTGTACTGACGGGAAGATTCCATCACAGAGGAACCTGTCCATCAACTTTACTCGGAGATCCTCAAGCGTCTTGACGACAGCAACGACATTGTGCGCCGTGCGGCTTGCCAGACGTTCAAGACGTTTCTACGGTCCTCGCCCACTCAGCACTTCCAAGGAACAATTATCGAGTACACGATGGACTGCCTCTTTGTGCATCTCGACGATGCAGACCCGGAGATTCAGGTTCGTCGTGTGGCGTTGATAGAGATGATGTGTTGTGAAGAGATTCGCCTGACACTTCAGTCTCTGACATTCCGTACAGGGCGCGGTGTTCGATGTGCTTCAGGAGACCGTCCACATCAACGCACCATTACTCGCGAAGAAGGCGCGCGAAAATCGATTGCGCCACCAAAGCCCAAAGTATTGCGACCAACTGTTGGCGTTGGCAGAGGCCCATGAATCATAACCTTGTCGCGACGATTGTAGAATGCAAACATCCAGAATCTGTTATCGGGGTCATAGATAAGCTAGCTTCTCAGCGTCAACGTTGGCAAAATAGGCCGCCAGGTCCTCCAGGCGTTTCTGGTTGTCTTGCTGTGTCTGCTGCTTTTCCTTGCGCAATTTGCGGGCCTTGAGCGCTGTCTTGCCTTGCTTGTACGCAAAGATCGGCGGGCTTTCTTGGGTCGAGTTCACGCTCGCGGGAGGGGGGCCCACGGCACTCAGTTGTGCACCTCGAGGCGCTAGCGGCTGGCGCTTCTTGCGCTTGGCAGTGTTGTGCGAGGCGGAGAATTTGTTCTCTTTATCGCCATCACCTGGAGCGAGTGCATCATCCGCCTTGCGCTTTCTCTTTCCATTCTGCTTGGTTACGTTTGTTTTCTTTTCCACCTTGGATTTCTGTTCCTGCACCATCCAAGAGTCAACACCTAACCAGCGATCCACATCCATCACCACAATCGAACACATACATTGGCGAATAGTAGCAACTCGGGGTCGTCTGCAAACGTAACCTCGCCGGGTCAAACACTAGCAAGAGAGAGAACTGAACGGGAGCCCACCCAGAATCCTCGTACTCTCGTCGATGGTTTCGTTGAGGTCACACGCCACACCGCTTGCTGCCGCGCGCTGGATCGTCACGAGCGGCGGCGACCCCAGCGTTTCGGTGGTAGCGCGTCCGCGCGCGCGCGTGCTTCGACTCATCGTATGTCCTTGGTTTCCTTTTCGTTTGTTTCCCATCTTCTGATGGGTTTCCGCGCCGACCTTCGCCGATTGAAGCACCAACACTCCGGAAATAAGGATATGACCATCACTCTGTACCATGCGAGAGGCATGTGGATTGGTTGAAATTGACATCAATCACACTGACTCTGTCAACTTCCTCGATCAGTCTCCCAAGGAAAAAAATGATCGCACCCTTGTGTGTCTCTTATCCGTCTATTTCATCCAATCAGAGGACGCCAAGTCTCCTGTCCCTCTCGTTCAGATCGCATTTTCGAACTGGGTGCCCCCCCTTTGTTCTCTGAAGGGGAAGCCACCGGCCGCCGAAGCTCAGACGCCAACAACCAAAGCCCCACGCACGCGCGCCTCCTCGCCAGAACTACTTCCCCCCCACTATGAAGGTTGACGAAGGCAAGATCACGGTCGAGGTCCGCCCGGACGTGGTCCAGAAGATCAAGGACAACCTCCGCCAGGTCGCCAACCCGAAGAACGTGCGCGGGCTCGCGCTCTTCTTTGGTTTTGGTACGTCCACGTCCGTCGTATAGGAGCCTGTCGCCGTTGGTGCTGAACGCGTAGTATCGTGGTTGTAACAGGGGAGGAGAAGCCGTTCAACTTGCCCACCCGCGAGCTTGCCGTGCCGCGTGTGCGCAAGAATGTCTCGTTCTTCGCGACTAACTATGCGATCTCCGCGGCTCTTGTCGGCGTCGTCACGATGTACGTGGTTTCGATGCGCTAGATTTTTCTCGTCAAGAACCGGGGCACTCACTTATGTGGCGGGCTGTGGACAGTTTGCTGAACCCGATGTTCCTCTTCGCGATGATGTGCCTGGGCGGCTTCTGGTTTTACTCATCCGGCACGGCCGCTCCGGACGGTACGGTCGTTGTATTCGGACGGCCTCTCACACCTGAGCAGCGTCGACTTGGCATGATCGCTGGTACGTTGTTGATGCGTTTTCGACTCGTATTGTGCTGGTCGCCCGTTACTGATAAGGTGACATGTGAGCAGTTTCGCTGGCTGTCATCGTGATCTTCGGCGGCTCGATCCTGTTCTCTATTTGCACTGCGAGGTACGCATTTGTCGCTTCTGGACCGAGTAAAGATTATCACATATTGAGATTGCTCACATGTGATGTTGTACTGCAGTGCCGCGCTGACGACCGCCCACGCCGTCCTCCGTGACTGCCCCTCCATCCGCGAGGACGACGAGCTCGGGTTCCTCTCGGACGAAGGCGCCAAGGTTGCCGACACGGTCTAAGCTCATCTGACTGGTATCGATAGACGACTTTGGAAACCATGGGGCCTGCATGAAGGGCTCGTATGGAACTATTCCGCCATTCACTTTATACGATATACGCAGTATTCGCCACCCGGCTATGGTCCCTATGAACAAGACAAATATAAGACTTGTGCGTGATACACTGAGTTGGTGTGTACTTCTACACAATAGAACAAAAGGCAACGTTGCGCAGCGCGAACTGCACGCAAATGAAGCCAAGTTGCTGCCCAGTTCACAGCCACATGGAGGGTCGCACTGTCTTCCTGGTGGGCCAAACCATGTCGAACACACATGGCTGGTGAGTGGTCGTCTACAGTTCTGGTGCTGTACCTACACTTCCCCACCTCCCTGGACTCGTTCTATCCACCGGAGGGTCAGTTCGTCTCAGTTCTTCAAGCACCAAGACTATTCCGCGAGGTTCGATGGGGAAGGCGTCGCGTGATTGTCGAAAGACTGCGGAGATCACACGTGGCACTGGGGATCCGGAGCATCATCACCTCGCGTGCGACCGACCCGCAATGTGTTCCAACAAGCCAATGCGAAGCCGCCAACGCCCAGCGCTGGCGGTGGTCTGTGCGCGTGCATCCACACCTGGCTTGTGGATTCGGCGAACCGTGGGTTTCTGGCTTCCCACGGCCGAGCGGTTATCAGAACAAGCTCAACAGCCAATCAACACGCGCGTCACGACCCACTCAGCCATTCACGTGACCACAGTGACCAATTTCCCACTTTGATTGGTTGATCTCATGAGATGGCTACACAGGGGAAGGGATCCTGAGAAAATGTGTACATACGTGAATTATAACCAATAACAGCGCAAATCAGGAAGCCGTGGCCAATCATACGTGAGAGGACAATCGACATCACCCGGACGAACGGGAGATGAGCAGGCGGTGCAGTGACACGAGATGCCACCTCAGAGGAACGCCAGCGTTTTCCCATTCCGCCGCTGGGGGATCCAAGTGAAAAGTTCCACCCAGCTCTCGTGAAATCTTCCTCCCGACCACAAACAACTGCGCATTTGCGAAGCGCAAGGCATGACACCCACGGTTGTTCGCGCTTATTTTATCTGGTGGCCCGTCCACCGTTTGCCCAAACGCACGACAGAGAAAAACGATACCGTATTTTATCTACATCCCACATCGTATTTTTCCCCCCAGCGCCCCCCAAGGAGGTGACGCGTTCGCTGCTGGGGTCGTTTCCGTGAGTTTTCCGTTGGTGTTGGCGCTCTCCGCGTCGCTGACTGGCTGAACGGTTTCGACCGTGATTAGGGTTAGAGAGACCTTTTTCTGGCTTGTGGCGTGCAATTGTGGGCCGAGGGGTTCACACAAGACCTTTCCCAGGAGCAACCGGCGACCGTGTGACCGAGAAAAATGTGGGCCAAACGCCACGGCATGCGATCGCTCATTCTCCAACTTTCCCTCCGTGGCCAACGCCCACCTCTTCATCTCTCCTCGTCCCCAACACCACCAACCTCTCCAATATGTGGGTCTTCGGCTACGGTTCGATCGTTTGGAAGACGGGCTTCCCTGCCGAGGAGACGGTCTTCGGCTACGTCAAGGGCTGGCACCGCCGCTTCTGGCAGGGCAGCCCCGACCACCGCGGCACGCCGGACGCCAAGGGCCGCGTCGTCACGCTCATCAGCTCGGAGGAGATGAAGGCCTTTGACGACGACCACGCGCACTACGAGAACGACAACATCACCTGGGGTCGCCTGTACAAGGTCCCGGACGAGCACATCGACGGCACGCTCAATCAGCTCGACAACCGCGAGCAGGCCGGGTACGAGCGCCGCGAGGTCGAGGTGTTTTGCACGGACGGCATCGTGCGCCACGCGCAGGTGTACATCGCGACGCCCGAGAACTCGGACTTCCTGGGCCCGCAGTCCATGGAGCAAATGGCCGAGGACATCGCCACGCGCTGGGGCCGCAGCGGCCCCAACTACGAGTACCTCTTCAAGCTCTGCGACTGCATGCGCGAGCTCAAGGTCCACGACCCGCACCTCGTCGAACTCGAGAGCGCCGTCATCAAGTATGCGCTCTCGTGGATGCCGCTGTCCGACTGCGAAGTGCTGTGAACAGAAACTCCGCCACGACAACGGCCACGTGGTGCTGTACCATATCTTCATTGTGCCGCGCTGCTCGGTCGTCGATGACCAACTCTACTTGCGCCGGTCTTCTTCATCCTTGCATATCTACACAGTACTATAGAGAGTCAGTCAGGAAATTGCCTCAAAAGTAAATTATTGCCATCTTCATGGAACCTTCAAAACACCTTGCTGATCTTGCCGTCTTCCGTTTTTTTTGTTTCTTGGCGGTCAGAAAGACCGCGAAGCGTCGCAAGATCCATCGGCACACGATGCCAACGACGTCTCGCGTGCTGGACAAGCAGCTCACGCCGCTGACGCGCGAGGAAGAAGAGCTCTTCACGCGGATCCGCGCACGGCTCGCGGCCTACTTCCGCGACTTTGAAGAGCTCGAGGGATTTTCTGTGCTGAGTTCCAACCTCGATCGCCTGCAGCGCAAAGTTGCGCTGGAACTGCGGTGCGTGTGCTACGAATACCACGATTCGTTCCTTCTGACAGAGGCTCTTCGCGCCGAGAATGAGAATTTGAGAGAGGACATGCAACGCCACGAGGCGTTGTGTGACCAAGTGATCGCCGAGTGTGAGGCCGCCAAGGCGCGGTTCCAGGCGATCCAAGAGGACCATGTCCAGGCGATTGAGAAGCTCCACGCATTTTACCAAACTCAGGACAGTCTTCGCCACAAGCAGTGGACACTTGAGGCGGATGCGGAGCGACAGCGGGAAATCGACGCGCTCATCAAGGAGCACGACGCCAAGCTGGAGCTGCTCAGACTGGAAAGTGCACAGCAGCTCGAGTCTACAAAAAAGCAAGCCGAGAGCGCGAAACGCGCCGAGCTCGAGTACATGGAAGTGCAGTTGCGGCTCCAAATCACGAGTCAAGTATCGAGAGACCTCGGCAAGAAGCTTGTGCGCCAGGAGAAGCTTTGTGAAAAACACACCAAAGAGATGAAGCAACTGCAACGACAAATCGTGTCACTCCAAGACGCCGTCAAAGCGAATACCCGGAAGGAGGCGAACGGCAAGCGATGAGCGAGAAATGATACATGCATGAGCGATAAGATAGAATCCCTCCTTTCCCTCGTCGTCCACAGCATTGTGTCACGTCGTTGGAGGCATTTTCCGAGTCGTTGGCTCGAACGAAGCGGCTTTTCACTTGTGCTGCATGCCAGCGAAAGGGTCGATGTTGATGGTCTTGGTTTGCTGAGCATTGCGCACGCTATTGACTTCCATGGGGTTCATGAGGTGCGAGATATTGTAGTTTGCGCCACCGGCACCGCCACCGACCTTAGGCGGCTGGTAGCCTGCGTTCGCAGTGGGCATGGTACCCATGGGGACAGGAAACCCTCCTTGCATGGGCTGTTGCTGTTGCGGTTGCTGCATGGGCATGCCGCGCGGCATACCTCCTTGGGGTGGCTGATAAACTGGATACGAGGGCGTGGCGACCTGAGGCGCGCGATTTGGCTGCATGTACATCGAGTTCTGCGACGCGAGCGGGTCGAGGTTGAACCTATGAGATGATAGACACTATCGTCAGCAACATAGATGCCAGCTTGGTAAGCAGCACCAACACTCAGTCTCACGAGGATGATGATGGCTTGATCGGTACTGGTTGCGCGACGTTTGCAAAGGGATCGACATATCTTCATGCAGCACAAAATCACATGTGAGCTTAGTGTCCATGAAAATGAACCATTGATACAGTTATTTGCCCACGGTTGCGTTTGCTGTGAGAACCCCATTTGCGGGTTGCTGGCTGTGCGCATGTTGGCTTGCGGTGGTACGACGGTTGGCATCATCGGGTTACTCGCAGTTCGGTTCGGTTGTTGCGGTGCCGCACCCAGCTTTGTCTACACGAAACGTGAACATCCGTGGATGCAACTCAAGTGTCAGTATCCAAGGGCGGAACATGTGGTAGCGGGAGGAACTTACACCAGCGAGCGGATCGAAGATGAGCTGCTGGGCCGTGACTGTCGAGGCTTCCGAGCTGCCGAAATCGCCTAGCAAGTCGATCTCCTTTTGCGGCGGCCTCTTGGCTTGTGTGGCGGGGGCAGCAGCAGACGAAGCCTGCGCGGGGGCACCATGGAAAGACTGCCGCTGTGGGGCCGCGCCATTGTACTGAGCAGGCGCCGGCGGTGGCGGGGACTGATAGTTCGAGTTGGGTACATCGCCACGGAAGAACGAGCCCGAGTTGCGCTGCGCGTGGGCCGGTGGCGACGCCTCCATTGGCGGTGGCGCAGTCATGCCACTGGGCCCCCACTTGTGTTTCCCAAACGAGTCCACTCCTCCTCCTGCATTCGACTGAGCTGCCCCCTGCGGCTGGTACTGCTGTCGATACGGTTGGTGAGAGCCACCATACGCAGCGCCGGGAGCGGCCCTGTTGGGCTGCTTACGGCGACGGTAGACGTCCCATCGGCGGAACGGAATGCGGTCGATCACGAGATCGTACTTGGGCACGTCCTCCGACTCGAGGTCATTGATGCGCACTTCGATGGCGTAGCTGGTATTGTCCAGGAACATCGTGTAGCTCCAGCCACCGGGCGTTGCCTGCCGTGGGGGCATACCACACACACACCATTAGCGCATCCATCGCCACACATGGTGACGACGACAACTCGCCATCGCGTACCGAGGACGAAAAGTGCATCTGGCGGCCGTCAAACTCGACCGACTTCTTGTATGTCAGCTTCGAGTGGACGAGCACGACCTCGTGGATCGTGTCGCTCTCGCCGAGCGTGAACGTCCACGCGATGCGCCGCTTGGAGGCCGCGACCATCTCGCCGATGTGGGACTCCTCGCGGTTCACGCGCCGCGGCGGGCCCACTTCGGCCGGGTCCGGCCGCGGGTTGTGGATACGGCCACCGTTCGCGACGCCGCCGCCGGTCGAGTACATGGCGGAGGGGGCTTTCGCTGCGAGTGGAAGGAGCAGGCCGTGGCGGTCGGTCGGCTTGTGGTTTCTCCGCGGTACCCTTGTCAGCAGATGCCGATTGGAAAATCCCCAAGCAGCTGACGGTTTGGTCCAGAAGAAAATCCGCCACTTCAAAGTGGGGGAGCTCCCACACCCTGTGGAAAACGATGATCGAAGACGTGAGGGATACGGGGTTCTTTTTCCTAATCGAATATTAGATTGATTAGGAATTGGCTAATCATGTTTAGCAGGACCAAAAAAAGACCGATTTCGTGGTTCCGATGGCTGCGCGTTGTATTTGTCATCGTCTACGGTCTCTTGTCTTCTCTCTCTCTCACACACACATTTCCTGCTTTGCGTTGCTCTGTGGACGGGTCCATCTACGTGAACGTGACGCCAAGGCCGATCTGCGCGCGCTTGATGTTGTCCTAAACAACCAAAACCAAACGAGATATCTCAGCGACACCAAGACAAGATTGATCTTGAACCGCACGTACGTTGTGGTGGGACTTGAGAATCCATGAGTAGTTGGCTTCGATGCGACCGATGGACGTGCCCCACACGATACCCACACCGACCGACACACGAGTGTCGTCCACGAGGTGCTTCATCCACTTCTTCTCATCGAGTAATCTCGACCAGGTGGTCAGGTTACCAGCGTTCGCAAAGAGCTGGCCGCGCATACCCAGCATCTAAACACACCCACCCACCTAAAACGTCAGAAACCCCAGCGATTCATACCCAAAGACGCATGTCACGAACCGCCATAAGTGGTACCGGAAGGGGGAAACCCATGCTTGCGGATGCCGTGTAACAGAAGTCCCCACCGAGCGAGTCGCCGGCCTTAGCACCACCATCGCTGGGCGAGGCTCGCGGGCCAATACCCTTGTGGTTGAAGCCGCGCACACTGAGCGGACCACCAAGGAAGAAACGGTCGCTAAGACGAGTCGGTCGGTTCTCGTCAGATCCGTACGACTTGATTGCTCCAAGCTGAGAGGCAAAGCTGAAGCTCAGGATCGGGTTACCGAACAAGTGAGGTCCGATGCCAAAGTGCTTCTGCGCCGCAACCTCGGCCTTGACGAAGCGCACATCACCAAGAAAGCCGGCCACCTCGGTACTGTACTGGAAGAGACCGCCGCTCGTGGGCACGACGTTGTTGTTACGTGAGTCGTCCTTGAACACATATTTCAAACTGGTCTTGGTTGACGGCATCGCCTCGGCAATGATGCTAGGTGACGCGCGGAATGCCGTAGGAATCTTGCTGTCGCGACGCGGGATAATGTCGCGCCAGCCGAGGTTGAGCGACAGCTCGTGAAAGCCTCCGTAATCGCTAATCGAAAAGGTACCACCGCGGATCTTCTCATTGTACGAGCTGAGGCGCTCGTGGCTATGGAGCTCATTCGAGGCGGACGCGTGCATGTACAAAGGCAAACCCATGAAGCGAGGCTTCTCGAGCGTCGCGCGCTCCGTGTTACTGCCAGTCATAGCATAACTTGCCGACAGCGTGAGCTTCTCGGCCTGCCCGAGACCGTTCACGAACGTGCACGACGTCTCGGCCGTCTCTTCGTTGCCGTCCGTTGTCGCACCGACGTGCAGCTTCCGCCAGCTCTTTTCCTTGACGGTGATTATCACATCCGTTTCATCGATCTTGCCGCTGCTAGCTGTTAACAGGCATCACGGAATGCATCAGTGACCAGCTCGGCGCCACGCTCACATCCTGACGCACCCTTGTCAAGCTTGAAGTCGACGGCATCAAAGATATCCAGCGCCACGAGGCCACCCGTCGCCGTCTTGAGGCCTTCCACGATGTAGCCAATGCGGTCGGCCTCGTACGCGGTCTGGAGCTCGTTCTCAAACACTTCGGGCCTATCGACACATCACCGTCAGTACTTCCTTCCCTCGTGTTCCCTCACCTCCGTCCTGAGCACACTCACTTGGTGCGCTTGTTGCCCTTGATGTAGACCTTTCCGATGCGCATCTTGGGCCCCCATGGGTGCGGCGGCTCGGGTGCCGCGTGCGGCGGAGCGTGGTCGGCCATGGTGGTCGACTCAAGTTGCGATCTCGGCTTTGGCTGTGTTGCGTGGCCGCCGTTGTTTTTTGTGACTCGGAAGACCATCACTCCTGTACCACAGGTATCTAACCCTTAACCGTTAGAAGCGACGGCATCTCTGTGTGTCAATTTGTGGTGCGGTTTTTCCGGTTCACAGTTGGGGATCACCAAAATGGCGGCGATCTGGCGGCGGCTCCAGCTCTTCACGGCGGGCTCCACGCCGGCGCGACGCTTCCAGGCAAGACATGCGCATCTGTACGAGAACCTATCATCCACCAGCGCCTGCTGACTGTTGATTGTGCTGTGTGGCGTATGTGATGACAGGAGGAGGCCGACACGGGCGTCGCGGCCGTGCTCATGTGCTACCGCAACCTGCGTCGTGAGCCAGCGAACGCCGAGCGGTACGTTCCTGTCGGTGAGCCTGTCCTATGGATACGTAAGGCTTAAATGTTTCCTCCCATGCAGTGACAACGGCAAGCTCTTCCAGGAGGCGGTGGACATGATGGAGAAGAAGAAGTTTGACCAGCAGCGGCTCTTCGTGCAGCAACAAGTGGCCGAGCAGGTCAAAGCCCAGTTCGACGCGCTGGTCAAGATCCCGCTCTCCAACGATAACGTACCGAAGCTTTCGCTTTCTGGTTTTGACGTGGAGGGCACCAACAAAGAGGTACCGCCGACCGAGAGCGAGTGGCTGCAGCAGCAGCTCGGGTTCTCGCTCACCGTGGAGGACTCGAGCATCGAAGGTGCCGGTCAGGGCGTCAAGCTCAACGGCCGTCTGCCGATCGGTTCGGTTGTGGTGCGTTTGGATATCTGCTTGAACGTGGAGTCTGCTTAATGCGTGTGGCGGACTCACCATGTTGCCTTCCACTAGGCTCTGTTCCCTGGTACAGTGTATGTGCCGGAGCATCTCAAGAAGCCGCAGTACCTGCGGGAGGTGTCCGGCAACACCTACGCTCGCGCTCGTTTCGACAGCGTGATCATCGATGCCAAGAACGAATGTACGCACTGTAATCCCTTGGTGCGAATGTGTGCACGACACTGAAGTGATTTGGAATGTACAGCCCCGAAGCCGCGCAACCCGCTTGCCGTGGCCCACAAGATCAACCACCCTCCTGCCGGCTCCAAGCCGAATGTCATGCCATTTGCGTTTGACTTTCCCCCCGAAGAGCCGTTCACGACGCCGGAGTACCAGCGCCTAATCCCCAACTCGTTCGTAGAGATGCCGTCGCGGCTCTCTATGTTTGGCAAGCGCGCACTCGTCCATGTGAGTCCGCGAAGGTCCAGAGTGTTTAGCCTTCAGGAATGCTACTCACCGATTGGTTGTACGTTCACAGGGTCTGACCTTCATCTCCACCGCGGATATAGAAGATGGTGAGGAGCTGTTTCTCAACTACCGCTTTAACCCGGACAACGCACTGCCTGAGTGGTACACGCCTGTGGACATCGAAGCTGACCGCAAAATGTGGCAGTAAATGGTCGCTCTTCAGTACTGTATCCATAGAGACATGATTGTGATACGACAACAGCGTGGTACTCGTGTAGTGTTCATTTCTGTCAATGTTGCGAGCGTAGTTTGCTTTCAATGTAGACCGCAACGGAGTCTCCACGTCCTGCTCGACAACGCCATCCAGAACGTGCCAAATCGAACAGACGTGAGGATCTCGTGCGTGCGTTGGCTTGTTCCTACTTAGGGAACTCAGCGTTGTTGGAGAGAATGATGCCGACGATGACGCCGAAAATGCCAAGCGCACTGGCGAAAATCTCGACGATCAGAATCTTGACGTACAGCGTCGCATTCTGCGCATCCGCGAGCACACAACTGCTTCCGGCAATACCCACGGAAACACTAGTAGACAACCACATCTCGTTAGACTGCTCCAATAGAGGATAGGCTCGGCTCAGCACGCACCCGCTGGCAATGTTGGTGAGGCCGACGGCCATACCGGCACCAAAGACGGCGTAGCCGGCAAAGTAGAGGGCGACTTCGTTGATGGGGGCTTCGTGTTCTTGTCGCAGCGCCGGTTGGTTCATCTTGCTCTGCAAAATGATGGCGATAATGACGCCGTAGATGGCAGTTGCCTCGCAGAAAATGATGCTGCACCAAAACACACAAGCAGAAAAATGAGACTCGAGACCCCGGCGTCGAACTCGTGAGAACCCAATGTCAATCACACACCTGACCAAGTTCTTCGATCGCACGCGCGGCGCCTTGACGGCGGCGCCGAGCAGACTCGAACCCGTGAGGAAGATACCCCTGTGAAAGCAGCCACCAGCAAACGCCTCAGTCTCTCCCTCAACACGTTTTTCATTGCCGCAGCCTCTTTGTTCATAAACGTACCACGCGGCACCAACGATCGAGAAGGCGAGACCGGCAGCGACACCCATGCTGCCCCACGCGTACGGAGAGATTCCGCTGAGCACATCGCCCCAACCTGATCATCCAAGCACCACAATTCCGTCAGTTCATTACGGCACTTCCTCCCAGAGAGCGGTCTCCACGTCACGGACCTTGGTTAAACAACTCGTCTGTGGCCGCGCTCATTGTGTAGCGGAACGAATCGTGCTTTCTCTGTGTCTTCCAGGCGCGGCCAGAACGACCGTCTGCTCGCTATATATGACGCGACGCGGAAGCGGCTTCAATGCGTTTTCCCCACAACAACAACCAGCGTGCGTTTCCTGCTTGGGGTCGGCGAGGCTGGAGGAACTGCCCACTAAAGATCAGACGTACTATGAGTGACACTCTGCACTTCATTTCGTCTTTCACAGTAATCACTTCCGTGCAACCTTCGTGCAACATTACATCGAACGGATGCGTCCCAATTGGCACGATTCAGATCACGAACGCACCATGGCAACGGCGAACAAGCGCAGTTTGTACGTGGGCGGACTGGACCGGCAGGTCACGGAGGAGGTGCTGTACGCGGCGTTCGTACCCTTCGGTCCGCTCAAGAGCGTCCAGGTGCCCGTGGATTTCGCGACGCGTACGCTTTCGTGTGAAAACCCAAGCCGTTCTGTAAATCCTCAACTCATTTTGGATGGCGTGATGCGGTGTGTACAAACTCCAGGCGCCAGCAAAGGCTTCGGATTTGTCGAGTTCGAAGAGGAAGAAGATGCGCGCGCGGCGATCGACAACATGGATGGTGCGCTTGCACGTGGTGGCATGGGGATTTGTGGGGATCTTGGGCTCACGAGTGGAGTTCCTTGTAATATTCAGAGTCGGAGCTCTTTGGGAAGACGCTGCGCGTGACGATCGCCAAGCCCGAAAAGCCCAAGCTCGGGTCCAACAAGCCAGGTACGGCACATGCGTCGCCGTGGGTGGCTTTTCCCCGTCGCACGGAATCGCTCACATCGTCACTACATCGTTTTGCGTTCTCACAGTCTGGGCTGAGACAGAAGGCGCCGGTGATGTGGCCATGGAGGAGCCCCAGGCATGAGCGAGATGCGAGCGCAACTCGCGAGTCGGTCAGTCGTCGGTGGTGATCGTAAGGGGACCCCCATAAGTCCACACGTCCTCTGGGCGACATACCGTTTTTGGCATCTGAGCGCCAACTATTGGGCGCAGTTAACTTAATTGAGACCCGCATCAAATCCGGAGCGACGTTCGTTCACCAATCCCCTCCACCATCGCCATGGCGTCGCCTTGGTGCCATGGCGGCGGTGCCTCCACTGTGCCGTCCTCGTCACCACGAGCCCATGACGCGCCTCATGTGCACTCGCTGTTGGAGAGGGCGGCGCGCGCCGCGGCAGCGTCGGCGGACCTCGAGGAGCTCGCGTTTCACTGGGACTTTGTGCCGTTGGCGGCGCGCCACGTCGTGGCACGTCACATGCCCGACCGGCGTCTGCGCCGCCTCGAACGGCTGCTGGCCGCGCACGCACAGCCGTCCTTTGACGCGTGCGACGGGGAGCTCCAGGCCGAGTGGCGGCGCCGCTGCCGCGCGCTCGGGCTCCACATCGGCGGTCCAGTGTCCTCGGACACGCTCTTCCGCGATCCGGTCGGCCGACCGGCGACGCCCGACCCGCGACGCGTGTTCTGGGAGCACCACTTCCGAGGCGTGCTGCGCGCCGACACCTCGGGAATGGACCACGCGCCGTCGACGCTGCCCGAGCTCGCGCTGTACGAGGACGTGGTCGAGGCGCTCAAGGTGAACGCGCGCGAGCTCGTGGCGCGCAACGTCGCGTGGCTGCTGCAGCTCGGCAGGCTGCGCCGCGTTGAGCTCCACCACCCAGCTGACCACCACAAGGAGACACTCGCCCGCGGCCTCGAGGGGCTGCTCTCCCACGCTCCGGCGCTACAGGAACTGGGCTTTTTCCACGGGAGGCTATCGGCAGAGCTGCTCGCGCGGATCGCAGCGGCTCTCGCGAAGCGGCAGCAGCTCGTCCAACAAACGAGTGGGAACAAAGATTCTCCAGGGCTTCAACGTGTGCGGTGTGTCGAGTTTGTCTCGGTCAAGCTCAAGGGCAAGCAGGACCATGCAGCGCTCGTCCAGTTCGTGACATCGGCCGAATCCTTCGAAAGCGTCCGTATCTCGAGCGTCGTCACCGACTTTGACAACCGCCGACTGCTCGACGGATTGCTCGCGCTGCCGCGTCTCACGCATCTCTCGCTCGAGCACAATGACCTCGAGGACGACGCCTTTGTGGGGCTGCTCACGAGCACACGCGCCAAGCCACTCGCGTTGCGTCACTTGCGACTCGGCAGCAACGCGATCTCGAGCGCGACGCTGCAGGTGCTGAGCGCGGCCACGGGCAGTGGGCTGCTCACGCTCGAGCGGCTCGAGCTGCGTAACAACCAGCGTGTCGGCGACACCGGGCTCGCTGCCTTAGTGCCTATGGTGGCGGCGGCGTCGCAGCTCACACACCTCGACCTGCGCAGCTGCCACTTCGGTCTCGACGGCGCGGCCGTGCTGTTCGCAGTATTGGGCGACAACACCTCTGTGCGCGCTCTCGACTTGAGTCAGAACTTTTTGGGCAGCAGCGTTGGCGACCTGCTCGCCGACCTGCTGCTGACCAACCAGACACTCGAACGGCTCCACATCAACTACGTCGGGCTCGGACTCGCGGGTTGCACCGAGCGGCTCCGGCTCGCGCTACGCACGAACCGCAGTCTGCGTGTGCTCTCGGTCGGCGCCAACCGTTTGCGGGACAGTGGGGCCGCGCTGCTGGCCGAGGCTATCGTCGTCCGCGCGCGGGCGGTGCCGTACGAGGCGCTCGATCTGAGCGGCAATCTGATCACCTGGAACGGATTACGCGAGCTCGCGCGCATTCTTGGACCCGAAGACATGGGTAGCGAGAGAGACGACGAAAAAGAACGGCCAACAAAGCGGCCGCGGCGGGTTCTGCCGCAACAATTCAACCGTGAGGAGCCACACGACGCCCCGCCGGTGATCCGCGAGCTTGGACTGCTCAACAACGACCTCCAAGGCCGGAGTGAGGCTACTGAACACACGTATGACGCGTTGCAGCAACTCCGGCAATTTGTCGGCACGATACACAGCAATGAATGGTCCAGCCGACGCAATGTGTACGATGACGAAGTGTGACAAGTAAAGTCAAATGATCAAAATCACACGCATACCCATACACTTATCCTACTGTGAACGTATGGACACACACACCTCACGCTGCACTTCACGTGCTCTTCTCAGAAGCGCGGACCATTGGTCGTGGCTCGCGTCGTGGCGTCGGCGGCTCGCCACTCGTCCCACACCTGCTGACGCAGCTCCTTCTTCCAGTTGGCCTCGCGTTCCTGCTTCTCGCGGTCCTTCGCACGCTCTTGCTGCTCACGCCGCGTGGCTTCGAGCTCGGCAATGCCCGTCTCGACTGGCGCCATTAGCGTTCTCCACATCGAGTCCATCTCGGTCACCTCACGTTCGCTCATGATCTCGTCCGGGTCCGGACGGAACGCCGCATCTTGATCGGGGGACTCGTACCGGCCTGATTGAAAATGTCGGCGCGCAATCTCATGGACCGCCATATGATGGTCTTCTACCCACCGACCCGACTCCGAGTAAAACTCGCTGCGGCCCCGCTTGCGGTGGACGGAGGTCATCGCTGAACCTCGCACTGATTCGTGGTGGTGGTCGTTTTGGTGTGCTCTTCGCCCACAATCGTGGCAGTAGCACAGATGCGGCGCGTGCTCGACGACCAGCGTCTTGCGCGATGACACCTGGACTCTGCCCGGGCCAGATGTGTGGTGGTGATGGTGGTGCTGGTAGCGATGGTGACTCTGAAGGTGGCTCTGACTGCGCGACGGGGCGTGGTCGTCGTGACCGTAGTCACTCGACACGTCAGCTGCTCAGACAAACCCACGCAACAGCATCGTCAGTGTACAGCCAATATTGAAAGTATCAGTATAACACGTACACGCGAAGTCGCTCGATGCAAGCGACTGCGTTGCGTCGTCGTCGTCGTCGTCACGGTCAATGTCACGGTCGATGTCCGCGCGATTGTTGTGAGATTCAAGGTCTTCGTTGCGGTCCCCATCAAGCTGGTCACGCTGTGACGTGGTCTCAATGTCGCCAGTTTCACCGCCATCATCATCTAAGCCGTCATGATCTGTACGATAGCGAGCACTAAACATCAGCTGCCGCCATGACTCGCAGACTATCACGTTTCGTTGAACCGTACCAGGGGTAGAGCGGTGTACACTTGGACTTGACTCGGTATGATCGATCGACGAGCTCACGGTACGCGTGCTGCCCCCTTTTTGCTGCAGTATTTGTTTTGCTGTGTGACTCGCTGTTACGCACAAAAGGTATGATCATTGTGAATCAGATTGCATGGGGGTCCAGTCTCAGCGTGATACGTACACTTGCCAAAAGACGGTGTTAGCACTTGAGGAGCTGGTTTGGGCGGCTGAGACGACGCGAGAGAATTGACAGGAGGCTCTGGATTTGGTGTCGTTAGAGATGGAGATGTGGAGGGTCGAGGAGATGGGGACACTGGGGAAGCAACACGGTCCTGCGGTGATTCCACGGCCGTGAGCTGGTCCTCACCGTCACTTTCTTGTGGGTCGCTTTGCCTCAAAGACTTCTCTTCCTCGGTCAAAGAGGATTCCGCGGTGAGTCGCGGAACCACGTCGATTGATTCCCCGTTGCCTTCGACGGCTGCTGCAAAGCAATCCAAAGATCCATAGCCTAACGCACACGTCGTGACACCAGATACAAGTGAGCGTAAGCTTGACTCTCGCTGCAAGCATCAACAACAGGCAAGACCAGACTTACGTCGTTCACAGAGCCGGAGAATCCGCTCCCCGCGAAAATACACAAGCTGTGTATCGGCAACATTTCCCACGGCCCCCGCCACCTCTTCGTAAAACACTCTGCGTGGGCTGCTCGTATACACAGGCAGAGCCGTCTTGATCGCCATGCACAGCTTGTATGTGCGTGGCTCATCCCACTTGATCATCGCAGCGCATTCTCGCACGAACTCGGAGTACGAAGGTGTGAGTGGAGAATTCGGGTTCGAAGACGTCGGTACACGCGGTGGCTTGAGATGATTCCTTGAATCCGTTGTGATTTTAGTGATCGGGTGGATCTGCTTTGAGTGCGGCACTGTTTCCGTTGTCTTTGGTGTTGTCAATGACCTCACTGAACCACTAGGAGAGGTCATTGCAGACGTTCGCTGCCGCATTTCCATTTGCAACGGTGGCGGTCTCGCGTTGCGATTCTTAATCTTCAATCGCGCGAGTGTTCGGTTGTGCTGTTCTTTGAGCGCAAAAATGGCTAGCGAGTACGGGTCATCACGGTCCGACCAATCTATACCGAGTGAGTGACACGACCACATAAGAGTCGCATTTGGCACGTTCAGAGCGGTTCGACAGAGATGCACGTACCGGCCGTGAAGATTTTGTGGGCGACGGAGGTTTCATCATAGATGTTACTGGGAATTTCTTGTAGACAGGGAATGGTTCATAAGATATCTGGACCCGATCCATCACTATATCAATCACAAATGACGTACCGGCCGCTCGGTGGTATCGCGTGCGATTCTCATAGCGCGCGCGAATATCCTGCACCTTGCCGATGAGTGACGGTTCCGTGCGGTTCAGGCGAACGCCAATCTCGCTCACTGTTGAGCTCACACCTTTGGTCTGCAATTCCAACGTGATATCTACGAGCAGTTGAACAAAGGCGTCCAGATCCTCCGGGGTCCAAATTCGAGATTTCGCGGGCTTCCCGGTCGAGGCAGTGATACGCACGCCGGTAGGCGCTGGCGATACCTTGCTTGAACCCGCCGTTGAAGCCACGGGTGACGGTGTTGGTGGCAACGGTGATGGTGCAGGCGGCACACCCTCAAAAATCTTGCTCAGACATTCCAATCGCTTGAGGTCGCCTTCGGTGCGCTCAGCCTCCTCGACGAGTTCCTCGAGGTAAATCTCCCGCCACAGATAGAACTTGGTGCGTACGTCCGGCACGGTCTTGCTCCAGATCGTTGCTCGTGTGAAAAAACGTTCCGGGTTCTCGTCGAAGAAATGGCGGCAAGTCTCCATCTTGTGGGTGCCGGTGCGCAGCTCGTCCGGATCCCACACCCCGCCCTGGCGGTTCTCGCGTTGCGCGGCCATGGTTTCATACAAATGCTCATACGGGTGCACATATGCGTCGTCCACAAGGATCGCTGGATCATGCGTCCACATGGACAGTCAGAAACGTACCCCACGCTGCCTCCATTTAGATTCAGTGGACACAATTCTCTCGGCCGTACCGTCGTTCGTGAACTTGCGCGTCTTCATCGCGAACGCGAGCCCGTTCAGCAGCTCGCGCGTGGCCTCTTTGATAGCCTGCATGTTCTTGTCTGCCCACGCGGAACGGCGGTGAGTACAATATTTGGATCTGTTTTTGTCTGGGTTGGTGGAGCACCCTCACCGCATCGTAGGTGGCGCTGGACCGTGAGCGCGAAGGTCTCGTCCGTGGAGTAGATGTACAGCGTCATGTGGTTGCGCAGCTGCGTCAGCAGCGCGAGCAGCTCCGCGCCGCTCCAGCCCTCGGGCAGCGGCATGGTACTCGATGCCTTGTCTGCACGTTGATGAGGAAACCAGGAGCTCCTCCTCGATCGATCGATCGAACCTTCAACTGGAGGAGTGAGTTGCAAGGAATACCGGTTTTGACCGGTGGTAGTTTTTTTCGAACGCTGCCTGGACCCTTTGATACGGCATACCGTAATTTTGGGTATGTAGAAACATACCCAAAATTACCGGTTCTCCCCCTCCCTCCAGCTCTGAAATGGTGTGTCGTTTGTGTGGCAAAGGGGGGCATTGCCCGGCTCGCCCATGGGAAACGCCAAAACCCAACAACCATGGCGGACGTGGACGATGGCGAGGCGCCCGTGCGGTCGCTGCTGATCCCCGTGAAGAACTCGGACCAGGCGGTCGAGGTATTCGCGGACGAGCTGCCCGATGACGTCGCCGACATCATCGACATTTTGCGCGCCGAGGTCGCGCCGCTGGACGTGTGGCTCCAGTTCGCGGTCGAGTACTACAACCAAGGGCTCGTGGCCCAGTTCCAGGAGATCCTCGCGGTCGCGTCCGAGCCGGGCATCGAGGAGATCTACAAGGACGCGGCCTCGCGCCAGAGCCGCATCAAGTTCTTCAATGCGCTCGCCAACCACGCGATCAAGGCCATGTGGCACGAGGACGACGACAAGAAGAAAGAGGCGATCGCGACCCGCGCCGTGGGCTACTTCCAGCGCGCCGACCGCCTCGACCAGCAGAACGTGCTCACGCTCGTCGGCAAGGCGCTCATGTTCATGGCCAAGAACGAGGACGACCGCGCCGAGCGCTTCCTCAAGAGCGTGCTGCTCTCGAACAAGAAAAACCTCCCGGCCATGCTCGCACGCGCGCTGTTGCTGTACCGCAAGAAAAAATACGGCGAAGCCAAGAAGCAGTACCTCGAGGCCATCAAGCTCCACCCGCGCAGCCCGCAGGCCTCGCGGATGCGCATGTGCTTTGCGTACTGCTGCTACCGCGACGGCGCGATCGACAAGGCCCGCGCCGTGATGAGGTACGCCGTGACCCTCGACGACTCGAACGTCGACGCCGTGATCGCGAGCGCGCTGTGGCAGCTCGCGAGCTTGAACCGCGAGGAGCGCGCGCGCAGCATCCGCGACGAGACCTCGCGCTTCATGACCATGATCCACCACGCGCACGCCATCGAGAAGTCCAACCCGACGGTGCTGAACCACCTCGCGAACCACTACTTCGCACAGTGGGTGCCCGTGCCTTGCACGGTCAGCGTCGTGCGCGGCTCGTCGGTGGTTGCGACGTCCAAGGATATCTCGTCGGAACTGTCAGCCGGCCAGATCGTCTGCATTGGCGAACGGTACGTCGCGTACATCAGCAAGAAGCCCGGCTCGGTGTCGTCCTCGGGGATCGTGCTGGATGGGCCCTACCGCGAAGAGTCAGCCAGCTCGATTTCTCTTGCACGTAAGAACTACGACAAAATGTTCACGCTCGCTGGCAGCGCGTTCCACAGTACCAAGATCCCGGAGATCCGATCAGAGAGCTGCTACCTCATGGGCCGTGGGTGCCACGCCGAGGGCAAGTACAAAGAAGCGTATAGCTACTACTTCAACGCCGGTCGTCTCTGGCCGAACTTCGTGCTTCCGTGGCTTGGCCTCGCGCAGATGTACTTTGAGCGCAAGGAATTCACGAAGGCCGCGACGTACCTTGAGAAGGCAAACAAAGCGTACCCAGAGAACGTCGAAGTGTTGGCTCTGCTTGGTCACACATACGGCAAGCTAGGCAAAGTGGAAGAAGCCGTCGTCATGCTCCGTCGCGTGGTCGAGCTGGACCCTGGTAATGTGGACGCATTGATTGGCACGGCGGAGCTGTTGCACTCGTCTGAAGAGCGCCGAGACCAGATTCTAGCCATCTCGTCGTACATTGCTGCCGAAAAGGTCATGCAGCACGCATCCGAGGCCGTGCCGATGGAATTGTACGTCAACTTGGGTGCGTTGCAAAAACGTGTGGGTAAGATCAACGACGCACTCAAGTGCTTCAAGCGTGCGCTCTCGCTACTTCATCCCGATTACGATGGCGCCACAGCGTCGAGCGATCCCGGCGACGATGAATCAATGGAAGAAGAACCAGTGACGCCCAAGCCAACCACCGAGAATGCCACGATTCTCTACAACATGGCACTCATCTACGAGGAGCGCGGCAACCACGAGCTAGCCGAATCGATCTATGAGTCCATTTTGGCTGCATTCCCCAAGTACATCGACTGTATTCTTCGCCTCGGATGCATACTTCGTGATCGTGGAGATGAAGATGCGGCGCTGAAGAAGTTTGAACTGGCGCTGGAAGTCGATCCTACCTGTGCTGATGCCTGCATTCTCCAGGCGAACATCCACTTGGGTCGCCGTGCGTGGTCTCTCGCACAAAAGCAGTTTGAACGCGTTATGGGAATGCCTAGCCAGAAGAACGATGCATACGCCTTGCTTTCGATGGGCAACATCTTCATGAGCAACTTGGGTGAGAAGCTCCGCTACGCCAAGAACATGACGCTCAGTGAAGGTTACTACAAGAAGACGATGCAACTACAGCCTCGCAATATCTACGCAGCCAACGGTCTTGGCATTATGATGGCCGAGAAGGGCAACTTCGAGCTTGCGAAGCTTATCTTCTCGCAAGTGCGTGAAGCCAGCCCGGACATGCCTGATGCGTGGATCAACCTCGCCCACATTTACGTTGCTGAAGAACGGTATGCCGAGGCGATCCAGCTCTACTCGGTGTGCCTTAACAAGTGTTATAATGGCCAGGACCTGGAAGTGCTTCTATACCTGGCCAAGGCCTACTACGAGTCGAAGAACTACCCGAAATGTATCACTGCGTTGTCGCGAGGCATCCACCTACGACCAAACGACTTGCGTTTGTCGTACAACCTTGCGCTCGCCCAGGAAGACTACGCCGTTGCGACACTTGGCCAAGAATCGGCGCCTCCCGGACGACAGGGTGGGGCTGGACAGCGAACGATGGCCGACGTGCAGCGTGCCATTGCTGACTTGAAGCGCGCACAAGCGACGTTCCAGAACCTACTGAAGCATGCCGAGGCCGCGAGCCAGAGCAAGAAGGGTGGTGGTATTCCGTTCGACAAGGACAAGGCCGCAGAACACGAAAAGTTCTGTGCGGACACACTGACAAAGGCCAGCTACCACTTGGAGTTCGAGCGCCAGAAAGAGGAGAAGCTGCGAATTGAGAACGAGGCCCGCCGTAAGATGCTGCAAGAGTACGAAGATCGCCTTGCGCGCCAGCGTGATGCCGAACTCGCCCTGGAAGAGGACGCGCGAAAGCGCCGCGCTGATGTTCTCCAGAAGCAGGAAGAGCGTCTCAAGCAGCTCAGCGAAGGCTGGAAGCAGCGAGAGAAGGAGGAAGAGGAGAAGAAGACACAGAAGAAGAAGGGCGGCGCCGGCGGTCGCAAACGTAAGAAGGGTGGTGATGACGATGGCTTTATCGACGACGAGCGCGCTAGCGACGATGATGAGGACGGGGACACGGGTATGTCGATCGATGATATGAAGAACCGCAACTCGAAGCTCAAGAAGCTTGCGGCCAAGCGCCAGAAGCGCGAGGCGGATGACTCGGACGATGACCAGAACGGTTCGGACGACGACGGCGACCGCGCGACCACTGCCAAGGCCTCGGAGCTCTTCGGCTCGGACTCGAGCGACGACGAGGTCGAGATCCCCGCTGCCAAGCCGAAGACCACGGCCTCCTCGAGCGGTGGAAAGACTGTCAACAGCGACGATGAAGATGACGATGCCGCTGCCAATGTGGGTGGTGGTGCACAGGACGACTCGCGCAAGGCAGAGAAGGATGAGCTCTTTGGCTCGTCGTCTGAAGAAGACTAGAGGTACAGCGTGCTAGCGGCACGAAAACCAAAGAGGGAAGCACAGCCCAGTCCATTTTCAAAAAAGACTTGTTGCATACTAGTATTGCACAACCATGACCCATGGCGTGCGCCACCGTGCGTCCGTTCGGACGAATCAAGCCGAGACATTCGCTCGTAGTTGCCCCGCTCAAACAGACCTCGAATCTTGGGCCTTGCCAGATCTCGGGGCTGGCTACCTTGAAGACAGGGGGGGGGGGCCATGGGGATTTGTGTTTTCCCGCCAAAAAGAAAAAACGATGCAGGCTGCGCATCTCGGATTGTGGTTTTTGGAAGTTGTGGTGGTTTTTGGTCCATCTGCGTTGGCGCCGTGGCCAATCCGGTGCCCCGCGAATCGGGAGCGGGTAGGGGACCGCCATTGATTGGTGCGATGGCCCACGCTAGCCGCCTTCCCCTGTCCAAAACGATTCAAACCCCGTTCAAAGCGATCGCTCCCGCACCCCTTGGGCGCCAACAGCTCCAGCCACATGACGGGGGGTGGCGTCCTCTGGGTCACCCCGGCAGCCGCGCGCGCGGGTTTTCGCGGGCTCGCGCGTTGGCGCGCTTTCGAATTCGGCGCGCATCCCACGAGCCCTCCGCCGGTTCCCTCCCCACCCACTTCTCTCCAGCTCATTCCGCAATCCGCCGGCGTCCTCTCACCTTCCTCTCCCCTCTTCCGCCTCCTCCTTCCCGGACACCATGGCTGTCTCCTCGCCCACGAACGCGCGCGCCGCCACCGCTGCCGCGCCCAAGGCCAACAACGATAGCAGCCCCATGTCGATCGACGTGGCCGCGCTCGACTTCGATAACCTCGACGAGGACGTGGCCGTGACCACGGCGGGCGTCGCGGGTGTCGCCGTGGCGGCCGACGCCACGGAGGCGCACCTCGCGGACACCGTCTCCGAGTACAAGCGCCTCGAGCTCGACGGCAAGCTGCTGCCGGAGCCGTTCCTGAAGGAGAATCCGAACCGCTTTGTGCTGTTCCCGATCCAGGAGGCCGAGGTGTGGGCGATGTACAAGAAGGCCGAGGCCAGCTTCTGGACCGCCGAGGAGCTCGATCTCGCACACGACCTCAAGGACTGGACCGGTCTCACGGACAACGAGCGCTTCTTCATTAAGCACGTGCTTGCGTTCTTTGCCGCTTCGGATGGCATCGTGAACGAGAACCTCGCGATGAACTTCAGCAATGAAGTGCAGGTGCCCGAGGCGCGCTGCTTCTACGGGTTCCAGATCGCGATCGAGAACATCCACTCGGAGGTCTACTCGCTGCTCATCGACACGTACATCAAGGACGCCGTCGAGAAGGACCACTTGCTGCGCGCCATCGAGACCATCCCGTGTGTGCAGAAGAAGGCCAACTGGGCGCTCAAGTGGTGTAACCCGCAGTACGCGGCGTTTGCCGAGCGCGTGGTCGCGTTCGCCGCTGTCGAGGGCATCTTCTTCTCGGGCTCGTTCTGCTCCATCTTCTGGCTCAAGAAGCGCGGCCTCATGCCGGGCCTGAGCTTTTCGAACGAGCTCATCTCGCGTGACGAGGGCCTCCACTGCGACTTTGCGTGCCTCATGTACAAGAAGCTCGTGAACAAGCTGCCGGCCGAGCGCATCCACGCCATCATCAAGGACGCCGTGACCATCGAGAACGAGTTTGTCAAGGACTCGCTCCCGGTCGAGCTCATTGGCATGAACTCGGCGCTCATGTGCCAGTACATTGAGTTCTGCGCCGACCGTCTGCTGCTCGCGCTCGGCGTGCCCAAGCTCTACAACGCCACGAACCCGTTCGATTGGATGGACATGATCTCGCTCCAGGGCAAGACCAACTTTTTCGAGAAGCGTGTGGGCGAGTACTCCAAGTCGGGCGTCGGTGTCGCCGCGGCCGAGCAGGTCTTCACGCTGGATGCCGACTTCTAAAGAGGATGTGTGGACAGCTTTTTGGTTTTGAGCCGGCAGCTACCCCACCCACCTTGTCTCCGTTTCGGCTTCTATTTAATCTGCACCTGCCGCGCGACGTCGTCCACCCGGTATCTCCTCTTTTCTACGCTCATTCAGTGCTTGCCGGCATCCGGGATGTGTACATATTGCTCCCCATTTCTCTGCATGTGAGTCGCTTTGAAGTGTGGTAGATCGCTAACTGCAATACAAGCGTGCTTTTTGTGTGCTATCCCAATGATCCCAAATCCTCGACTAGGAATACCTTATTAATAAGTGTTGCGAGTGTTGCCATGGTGCGGAAACGCTCTGTCCCAACGTGCGATGGTCTGTGTTGAAGCGAGAGACGGGGAATAGATGGTATTAACGTATACTGTGGGGATGTTGCTGTCGGGTTGTGCTCGCCGTTGGGGCGAGTTTAATGCTACAGTAGTGTACTGTTAAACGATGGGGGTGAGGGTTCATGCGTTCCTCTCGCGCATCCACGGCCTCATGCTGTAGCGCCCTCAATTACTACTGCTCAGCAACTGAGACGCTCTTCAAAAAGTCCATGTTCAGACTGCCAAACTCGTCGTCCTGGCTCTCCTTCACTGAGGCCTCCGACTCGAGCGATGCGCGCTTGTTCTTGCTGCGGCCTGCCTTGGGGGTGTTCGCGCGACGCGGCGATGGCGCGGTCGGCTTGGACTCACTCGCGCCCGAGAACGAGACAAACGACGCGGCCTCGTCGCGGCGCGCCTGCTCGGCATGGACACGCGTGGGCGACGCCGGCACGCTCGCCGTCGACTTGGACGACTCGGGCGATGCCAGCAGATCCTGCGCCGGTGACGGCGGCGCACGCTGCTTCGAGTGTCTTTTTGGCTGCGACTTCATGGCCGATGGGGGCATCGCGCTCTCGTGCTTGGCCGCGTCCTTTTTGTTCTTTTGGCCTACAAACAAGCCATCGCTGCTCACGACCGCCGCCTTTGCCGGCGCGACGTAGGTCGTAAAGTTCTTGACCTGGATCGTATCGCGCACCGACTCGCGCACCGACTCGCGCGCGTCGAGCAGGTCGCCGTCGAGCGAGTTGGTCGGCGAGCCCGACGCGGCCGAGCCGGCCGTGGGCTCTTCGGTGAGGAAGTCGCGCACGGCCGTGAACGGCAGGCCGCTGCAGGTCGGGCACTTGGGCGAGGTCGTGAACGTGTGCGACGTGAGCAGCGCGAGGAACGCGCGGAGCGCAGTCTTGCGGTAGTTGACCACGACGGCGTTCTTGCTCGTGAAGAAGCGCTTGGTCGGGAACTCGAAGAGCTTGATGACTTTTTCAAAGTTGACGCACCCGGGGCACTTGCGCTCGGCCTTGGCAAAGTGCGCCAGCAGCTCGTTGCGCAGCGCGAGGAACTCGGAGTACCGGTGCGAGGTCTGCCACGTCTGGCGCGTCTGCACGTTCGTGACGTCGATCTTGTAGCGCGTGTGCTCGGCGTGGGCGTCGACGCTGGGGATGTTGACGCGGATGAGGCACCGCTCGTCGCGGTTGCCGCCGCCGTTGCGCGAGTACGTGAAGCGGTCCGTGGGCTTGAGCGGCATGGTCGGGGCTCGTGTGTGGGGGCACGGGGGCGAAAGCGGAGTAATGAGCCGTCGCTTCGTGGCGATAATGGCGGTGGCCGGATCGTCATTTGTAGCGTCGTCCCAATCTTGCGCCAGCCGCTCGTCGAACCGTACAGGTGCTCGGGTGCCTCTTGGTCTGTGGACAGATGACGGGACGGACTCAGATCACAAGGTCGTGCGCGAGTCAGAGAATCAGGGACGCGAACCGACTCCGATTGGCTGGAAAGGGATACGACACAGAGTCGGAGCCGCACTGGCCCCAAAAGGCTGAATTTTGCAGAGGGGGTTCACCTCCCAGTCCAATTTTTTTTGATTTCTCTGGACGGATAGACTCACCGACCACCCGAATCTGGATCGCCATCCTTGGAATGTTCCAAACGGGAGCTGAAGCAGAGCGGTCGCAAGTGGCTGGCTGGTTTGGGGAGTCGACCCTTCACCAGCTTCTGTGGCGGCGGACAGTCCAGTTCCCGAGCGGTCCGCTATTACAGTACTCGCTTTACTGTACGTGCGGGAGATGAGGGTCCAGTCAGCAGGCTCTCTGCATTGGGGCTTCGTCCCAAACACTCCGAAGCGTCCCAGCGAAGGATGTGACACACACCCAGACAGCTGCATTTTTAGTCTCCAGCCCTCATTATCCCTCCTATATCAGTTATTAACCCTCCCAAACGCTGTGAGTATCCCCACAATCTACTGGTACACGGTAGTGTCATCGGATCAGTGCGTTCCTTTGCAGGTGTGAGGCGGATTGACGGCACCCTGACTTCTGTATTTCCACCAATCACAGGACTTTGTTTTGTCGGCTGATGGGGAAAGTGGGGGGTTTGGTCCTCTTCAAAAAGAAGGCAGAATATTCGAACAGTCCCACGCTGGGCCGCAACACGGCCAAGGGCCCAAGCGTGGGAAGAGTCCGGAGGAAACGCACCCTCTCCAGCATCTCGGCATCACCTCGACGCCCGGACACTGCCCTCGCAGTTCCGCAAGACCGATCGGCAACCCGCATCCACCATGTTGCGCGGCAGCAGCGTGCTCTCGAACGCGCCGCGGATGAGCCTCTCGGCGCTCAACACGCTCGAAGACCAGGAGCGGCAGGTGCGCATCTGGCTGCTCGGGTCCACCAACGTCAAGGGCACGGTCTTCTACCGCATCGCCGGGCGCTTCCAGTCGAGCGGCCAGACTTGGCAGGTCAACCGCCGCTACTCGGAGTTTCTCGTGCTGCGCGACACGCTCGTCAAGTACTTTTCGCGCACGACCGACACGTGCCCGGGCTGCCTCAACTACCTCCACGCGATCAAGCAGTTTGACTTCCCCAAGAAGCACTTGTTTGTCTCCCGCAGCCAGCTCGTGATCAACTACCGCACCCAGGCGCTGCGCTCGTTCATGAACTTGCTCGCGTCCTGGGCGTTCTCGAACTCGCCCAAGTGCCCGACCTGCGGCGGCTTTGCGTTTGACATTGTGCGCAACTTTTGCCTCGAGGGCGCCGAGGCCATGGGCGACTCGGACATGAGCTACATCCGCGAGTCGTTTGTCGTCAGCACGTTCACGGACGCTGGCCGGCGCTCGTCGCTCTCGCGCCGCAACAGCTTTATCCCGGCCTCCGGGTCGCACACACTGAACGCGCAGCGCGACCAGCAGCAACGGCGCTCGGACACTCAGTACCGCAACACCGTGAACGGCGGCGCGCGCCCAGACCAGATCAGTCGCCAACGAAGCCACGGTGACGACGAAGGCAGCGGCTCCTCCCGCGGCTCGCGTTCGCAGCAGCCCAAGCAGCCCTTGCAGCGCGCAAGCTCGAGTATGGGAAGCGGCCGGACGCCACAGCAATCGACCGCCGGCCCCGGTAGCGCACAGACGTCATCGATCACGGGCAGCTTTTTGTTTTATCAGGACGGCGTCGAACCTGGCCACTCGGCGAACGGCTCCCAGCGAACGAGCTCAGCGAATGGCACGAGCGGGAACGGATCGCACCGAGGCGCGGCTGCTCCTCCTTCGACAGGAAGCCGCCGAGGCATTCTCAAGAACTGGAACGACGTGCGCCAGGACCGCGCCCAGAACGATAGCTACCTCTCGCTGGGCGGAGACAGCGCGACCTCGCTCGAAGCGAATGAGATCGACTACAGGGCACCGCCCAGCGGTCGCGCCGTGCCCAAAACCCGCAATGACACACGCTCTGACAACGACAGCTACTTCTCGCTTGGCGCGAGTAGTGGCCACTCTCACGAGGAAGACCAGTATCTCAAGCCGTCGAGCAAGCGCGGCCAGAAGCCGGCGAACGGCCACAACCGCGACAATGAGCGCCTGCAACTCCAGATTCAGCAACAGCGCGATATGCGCAACAACGACCGGTCACTAAACGACAGCTACCTGTCGCTGGGAGCGAGCAGCACGTCGGGTGATCTCGAAGAGGAGTACCACTCGCACCACCCGAGTGTTCTACCGTCGCCGGCCGGCGCTGATCGCTTGTACCTTCAGCCTCCTCCGACACAAAAGTACGTGGGCGGTGCTTCGAAGAAGCCGCGCAGTCCGCCGCCATCATCGTCTTCGCAACGCCGCAGCCAACGAGCGAGAAGTCCACCGCCATCGTCTTCCCAGCGACACAGCCAGCGTGTCCGCAGCCCGCCTCCGTCGTCGCAGCGCAGGAGCCAACGGCACCGCAGCCCACCGCCACCGCAGTACGACGAGGATAGCGACGAGCAGCCGCGCAGCAGTCGACGCCATCGTCAGCCCCACCACTCTCCGCAGCCCAAGCAGCAGCCGCACAAGAAGCCGCAGGTCGCGTTGGATG
The DNA here is from genome assembly GCA_023335895.1 of Pythium rishiriense. NCBI lineage: Eukaryota > Oomycota > Peronosporomycetes > Pythiales > Pythiaceae > Pythium > Pythium rishiriense. Next base: position 69,979 of record JAADVT010000005.1, read on the forward strand.
AGAGTTTCGCGACCGACAGCTTCGTCGACGAGAGCCTGCGCTTTGACGGTATGGGTCCGATCGCCGTCGACGACGTATCGGACTCGGACGACGACGAGATCGATGTCACAGGGCTCGCGATCGACGCGCGCCCTGCGCCGCGCAAATCCACGAGCGGCCAAGACCTCTGGCAGCCGTGGGAGCTGGCAAAGGCCGGTTAAAACTCGATTCGTTGGACTCTGAGTAGAAGCTGTAGGTAGGAACCGGTGCTCTCTGAAAAATGCCGTGCGGGTAAACTGTGCACGTCGCGACGGCATCTCGATCGCCCTACTCGACCATACACGTGGTTGCCCGTAACCATGGCGCTTTGGGATGTACAGTATTACACATGCAGCTCCTCCCACGTCACCGTGTCATTTCAGACCAGGGCGCGCGATGCCACTCTTTCCTATTTCTTCCCCCGTTTTCCTTGCACTCGAGACCCATCACGATCCAAACCCAGTGTCCCCGCGGGGAACGCAGCGCCTGCCCAGTGATCGCGAATGGGCGACTCCTCCACGGCGATGCGCCCACGCTGGCTTTCCAGGCACGCCGTCCAACCACGCAACGCTTGGCGGTGAACAGTGGTGTAGTGTACGCGACGTGTCTTCCATATCCGCCGGTGAGATCATCACATGTGGAGGTGCCGACGCAGCCGCTCCGCCTCACACGCATCGGCAGGTATCGAGCGCGGAATTTGTTCCCCATGTATGGTGGGCGGATCCGACCGACCGAGATCCAGGACGCCGACCGACCGGCGTCAAAGTGGTTACACTTTGAAACTGGACTCTGGCCCAGAGATGGGTACAGTCGCCCCCCCCCGACAAATAAACGGGTTGCTGTACCCATGTAGAATCAGTTTTAAACCTTTTGGTGTCTTGATCAATGTATGTCGAACAACTACTCGCGTGGATTTGTTTAAAACCGTATGAAATCTGGGTCCGCCCAAACCCGGCCCTCTTGTTGAGGGCGTAACCTGCTTTTTTCCCCCCAGGAGACCGACCGGCAGCAGAGGCTCGAGCCGCTCGGACGGGAGTGACGTTCGGGCAAACTATATTGAGCGACCGACGGCAAAGTCCGGCACCGGAGGGGCACAGGGCTGTGCCGAGCGAACGGGCAGGCGTAGTAGCAGGCAGCCCCCCGCGCACGCGCGCTCGGTTTTGCCCCGCGGGCAGTCAGTGCGCGAAGGGTATTGAGAGAGGACAACCCGCAAGCGGCGTCCCCACTTGGAGCTCCCCGTCGGAACGCGCGCACTCCGATCCTTTCGATCGCCGCCGAGTCTCCGTCTCGCTCCAGGGTTGTCGACGATCGTGGGCGTGGAAGGGGTGGTTCCCTCTGTCTGGTCGACGTGCACCGTTACCGCGCCGTCGTGGTCAACGCGCGCCGCAGTGCTGCGTTTCCTCCACTCCCCTGAAGCCGCGTGAAGTTATCGAGGTAAGGGCATGGCCGTATACCACACACGATGTGGTTCCTCCTCCTCTCGACACGATCCGTGGTGCCATGCTACGTGGGCGATCGTTGCGATTGGCGAAGGGAAGGCGTCGGGCCAACACCGTTCATCGACATCGGTGGGAACCACGCGTCGGTCGCACGGCATCTGACTTGGACGTGTCTATGCGATTGTAGACAAGAAGTCGTCGCGGCTTCCAGCAACCCACCGCAGTTCGAGGCAGACAAGACGCATCAGGTAAGGGTTTCATTTTAACGAAAGTGGCGACCTTCCATTTTTCACTCGCTCCTTTCGGTCTCTACGACATGCGAAGCGATCACTCACTCACCCCCTTGTTGGTCGACCAGAACTATGGACAGCAAAGGATTGGAGAGCGCGAATACGGGACGTGTGTCTGGTACTCACGGGGCATCATCGGGTGCGAGTGCGAGCTCTTCGGCGAATGGCGGTGATAGATCGTGGTGGCAGTGGACTCATGGCAAGAGTGGAAGTATCTCGTCTTCTTCGGGCGATGTGGCCTCTGCGCCATTGATGCAATATGGGCAGTTGTCAAATGCTGCAGAATCGGCGAACAATAATTCAACACAGGACGCCAGTTCCTCTATGGCTGTGCCTGCGTGGGGTACGATGCGCTGGGAGAAGCGTGCAACGCGGACGGGTCTACTCGCGCGAGAGGAGCGTGGATCTGCTGTCGTGGCCTCTACCAGGTCGTCTTCATCTCCAAAATTTACGGCATCAGCGCTCTCTTCCTCAGCATCGCCAAGTACGAGCATGTCTCGTGGGAGCATCACCGCGCCCAAAAAGAAACTTGTTCAGTCGTCCATTCGAGCGTCGCGAGACATCTCAGTCAGAAAGAGGTTCACCAGTTCCTCTACATCAGGACTTCATGACTTCAGCCTTCCCGCACCGGTCAAGGATGCGCGCTCACCTGCGGTTTCTCTTCTCGATCGTGAAATGCACACCGAAATCAAGTGGAGCCTTGGGCCAGGAAAGCGGAAGATCGTAAAAAAAGACAAGAAGGTCGGCCGCGCTATTTCTCTCCAACACCCACGAAGTGCGCTTAGTGGTGCTGCGCATCGCCCTCTTCGTGCATGGCTGGATGGCAATGCCTTGCCAGCAAGTGAACCATCCACCAATGCCGGCTTGGGTTTTGCGATGGACGTTAACATGCTGGAGGACAAGTCAGCACAGTGCGCCTCCCCTATATCAACTGCGTCTACGATCTCCCTAACGGCTTCACAGGCTTCATCCACCTCATTTGGACTAGCTGACCCGGTGACAACCTGTGCACGAGCGATCCTTGTGGACTGTTACCGAGAACGAAAATCTGTCGAGTCCAGTGGCATGCGAAAGCGCACGCTAGAGGGTCGCACCAAGCTGCAGAAAGGGTCGGATCCCCTGTTATGGTCGTACCCGCGAGACCTATCCAAGTCCCCTGCCGACGGTGGATTCAGTTGTGGCTCGAGCAGCAGTGACGATGAGTTGAAAGAAGTATCTCGTTTTGGGTACGTGATCATTCAGCTGAGGCGGGAAGTGTCAAAAGTGCCCAAGATTGCTCACATGGATGGTCTTGTTTCTGCAGTGACATCTCAAGTGATCGAGACTCGGATTTCAAATCGACACCTGAAGAAGAGAGATATCGGCAAATCATGCTGCGCGCGTATGATGCCAGTAGTAGCCCCGAAGTTGAGATCGGAAGCCCTCTGTTGGAAGAGAAGTACGCATCTATCGCTCGTTTTTATATTTGATGGACATGTGGCTCATGCTCGACTGATGACTGTCAGGGGCCTATCCGCCGAGATGAGGTACCAATTACCCCTTGCACGTGGAACGGCGAATGAAACGGACAAGGAGTGCACGATTTGTAAGACGCGGTACAACATTGGAGACCATATTTGTACCCTGCCGTGCCAGCATTTCTTCCAGTGAGTTTCAAATGATGTTTGGTTGCGGATTGTAATCGGGTACTAACTCTCGGCGTTGTCATTCAGCTATCGTTGTGTCGACCAGTGGCTGTGTAGCCACACTTCGTGTCCGCTGTGCCGTTGGGATGTTACGGCTGACGCCGATATGATGGAGTTCAACCAGAAGCATCAGCTGACCGAGTGCTCTCCATCCGACCGAGAGGCCTTCCAGCGAAAGATGCGGTCGTCGACGCACAGCGCTGGCTTCCGCCCCGTCGTTCCCGGTATGTGATCTTGCAAAAATATCGATGTCGTTACGCTCAATGTTTGACGTTGTGAAATGTCATAGCATCTGAGGTTGACCAGCTACACCAGCACCTCGCGACCCTGAGACTACAGGAAGAGAGCGCGGAGGTGAGCGACGAACATGTCAAGTATTTAGTGTGGTAAGTCAAACATCTGCGTCTCTATGGATCGTGCTGCTATCTGTGGCGAATGACTGAGTCGTTCTGACTGTGTCGATCGTAGCCCAACACCGCAACGTCCGCAACGACAGTGATTTCTCCCAACTGGAGTCGTGGAACCTCAAGCCACAAGCGTTGCCACTCTCGCTGACCTCGATCCGACCGGACTTCCGAGGCTCCCATCGCATGCCTCGATGGCGCCGGGTCGGTACCGCAGTTTGCTGGACATGTATTCTTTCGTGTTGCTGCCGTCCAGACTAGGATACATGCCTGCATGGGCCTTTTCGCTCCACAAACATCGACCTAAAACAGAGGCCAGGACCCTCTCCGTCTCCCATCACGACACAGCCCTACAGGTTCTCCCATAGCTAGCCAACCTCGGTGGTGTTTATGTTGCGCATGTATATACGATAGTTGCGGAGGGGACCCATTTCGTCCCCATCCTCTCAGCTTGCTCTCTTTCTCCCCGCACCACGTCCGAAAACTTGTCCGTGTCGTTCGGCTCGCGGTTCACCATATTTTGGTATAGTTGACGCGCTTTCCCACCTTGTTCTGCTCCTGTGGTACAATCCGGGCAAATATACGCCTATGATTGTAATTTACGCCAACCGTGACAGCTCCGCCAAGAGGAGCGTGGAGGAGGGAGGAGGGGAGGCGCCGTTTTGCGTTGTTGTCGGCTCGCCGCATCCGGAAACACCCGAAAGTGGCCGGGCGCGCCACGAGATTAACAACCAAGTGGGGACGAACCATCCGCGAACACGTACCCCCCCCCACAATGAGCGATTCGGACGGCGAGGACGCCATGGCATACTTCCTGCCGAATGGCATCGCCGACGACTCGCCGCCCAAGCGCAGGTGCGTGCCAGCGCATGCCATGGCACATTTATATATGTGGGTGTGGAAGAACTAACCGCTGGTGGCGGCGTCCATTTTCGTTATGGGCAGCGCACTCACCTCGAGCTTCGGGTCGATCGGTGCCACGCGCTTTGGTGGCATCTATGGCAGCACCGCGCTGCAGCCGGCGCCGCTGGATCTGTCGGCGCCGCTCTACGGCGACCCGCCCGGCCGCGGTGCCATCGGCTCCATGGCACCGTCGGCCACGGCGCCGCGTGCTACTTTTTTGCTCTCGGATCTCGGTGGCGAGATCTTGGAGCCACGCGGCCGCGACGCGCGCCACCCGTTTGCGTTCAGCGGCGCGTTCGCGTCGCTGTCGGCGGCCGAGGCCGAGAACCCACGGTACGATCCCGGCCGCGGTGAGGTCGTGGGCACGCCCAAGGGCCAGTCGTCCTCGGCGTTCCGTAGCGACGCCGAGATCTTTGCGCCGTCGAGCGCCGGCACGGCGGGCGTATACGGTCGGCCCACGCTGAACGCCAACGCGCCGGCGTTCCTGGCGTCGTCGGCGGCGCAGGAGTCGGCGCCGTTTGGGAGCTCGTCGCCCAGTGCGTGGCCCACGATGAACGTCAAGCCGCGGCGCGCGCCGCCCGGACTTAGCAAGCCCGCCGACGGCTCGGCCACGCTGGGGGGGCCGAGCGGAGCCAGCGACGGGCCGGCGCTGTCGCTGCCACCCGGGCTCCCGCATCCGTCCCAGTCAAGCACGTTCGGCGCGTACTCGTCGTCGCCGTCGACCTCGTCCTCGCTGTTCTCGGGTGACGGTGTTCGAGAGTTTGCGTCCAAGCTGCGACCGAGCTTTCCCTCGCTCTCGGATACGTTCCGCTCCGGTGGGACACAGCCAGATGGAGATTTCAAGTCGACGCTGTCGGAGCTCAACGCCAAGTCCATGTCGGTCGAAGAGATCCAGTCCAATCTGAAGGCGACAGCGCTTGCCGCAGCCCACGACGTTGTCTCGGATACCCAGCTGGACCAAAAGGCCGCGCGGCTGACCACGCCGAGGAAGACGAACAAGAGTCCCCGACGTGGCGTCGAGTTCAAGTCGCCCTCCGCTCGCGATGACAAGCGAGAACCAAGCACCCGTGCTCCAGTGGACCCACGATCGCGCACACCCACACGACGACCGGAAGCAGCAGCTTCGACGACCCCAACACACGGGGACGCATCGCCTGTGCCCAGTAGCCGGACGAGTGGTGATCGTCGTGGCCGCAATGCCCGAGAGAGCCCTTTGGTCCTGGAAAGCTCTGGCCGCAATTCGCGAGCTGCCACGTCGGAATCGTCTACAAGGTCCGGAAGACGAGCTCGAGGTGGCACCTCGGGGGAGACTCGAACAAATCGCACCGCGCAATCGGATGCTACCAGTGTTCCGTTGCCGCTTCCCTCGACGAACCGTAAGAAACCTCCAAGTTCAGTGTCTAGTGTGGGAAGTGACGATCAACTTCTCACTGTCTCGACGATGGCCATGGCCGTAGAGGAATCGCGGGAAGTATCCGGAAACGTGAGAGGGTCAGTCAGAGACTCGAAGCCTACTGGACGTAATTCAGGAACGAAGAAAGCCACACCGGTTCAGAGCCAAGACAAGCGTGGTAGCTCAAAACGCCAGGTATACCGCGAGAAAGTTGCGAATCCGTTGGTTGTGAAGAACGAGGTTGTCGAGACCACGGCAACCGATGGAACTTTGCAAGGTGGTTCTGACGCTGATGCATCGGGAGCAGAGAGCCAAACTGATGACAACGTTGGTGAGGATGCAAAACCGTCACCGCAGTCACCTCAACCAACTCAATATGAACAAGCTACACCAGCGATATCAAACGCACCCGTTGAGGCTGAATCATCGCCAATTACCTCAGATAGTCCTCCACCGAAGGCGGAAGATGAGTATCAAGTTGAAGTTCCAGCAGGTGATGACTCCACCCCGAAGGAAGCGTGTGAGCAAAGACTTCTCGTCGAAGAGCCACCGACCTCGCCATTGGCGAACAAAGATGAAAGTGTCTCAAGGCCAGAGTCTCCGCACGCAGTAGTCTCAGATGTGACCTCGAACACACCAATCAGGCTCGAGTCGGACAGCGGCTCGGAAATTCGAGAGCTGAGCTCGCGTTCTGTACGGTCCAGTGAGCGCAAAACCAGCGCAAAGGAGACCAAGAAAGATAAGCACAAGAAGGAGAAAAGCGACAAGAAGAAAGCGACTGCGCCGGCCAAACCCAACAAAAAGGAGAAACGGGATTCGTCTTCAAGTGGAAAAGGCGATCTCGCAGATGACGAGCCGTTCAACCCTGCTCCAGCAAAGAGGGCATCCGTCGCACCCATGGTCAAGCTTACGGCTTTGCTTCGCGATGGTCGCGCGCTGGTGAGGCGAAGTGTCGTCGCGATCTGGTCTGCGTGCTGGTTCTTGTGCGCCGAGTTCGCCGACCGGATTAACTTGAAGGGATTTCTGGGTTGGACTTTCTCCTACCTTGAATCCTTGCTCGCAGTGGTGTTTAGTGTGATCCTGCTTCTCTCGCTTCATGGCGCCTCATTCTTCATCCGTCTCCATCGAGTAGCGTTCCGGGCCGTTCTCACGCATCGACATGTGGGCTTCTGCTTTGCGTTTATGTACGCGTTCCCGTTCCTGGTGCAGTACGTGTTTCCGTGGGCTCCACCGTGGGCGCCGGTTTGCCTTTGGTACGCCTTCTTGGTCCAGCTATTTTGTACAAGCGGGCCAGCGGCTATGGTAGCGACTTTCCGCGTCATTCTACCCCTCATGTTCCTCATCGAAGGCATTTCGCATCACAGCTTCCTGCTGGACCTCAACGGTGAGTGTGACAAGACTGGCGATGTGTGGGTGGCGTCATTCTAATCTATCTTGGTGTCTGTAATAGGTGCCGAACTACTTCTTGCTTCGTTCATTCTGTCGGCGATGAAGACCAGCAGCTTGTGCAGTCCAATTTTTCTCATGTCTCTTGCAGTGCAGTGCCTTTCGGCAGTCTTTCTGGGATCAGAGCTGGTTGTCCAGTGGTTCCAGATGACATTGGCTCTGTACTCATTGCATGCGATGGCTGCGACCGATGAGGACTGGGTATGTTCAATCTTCCATCCTGGTATCGACCTCACTCTAGCTAACATTGAGCCTCTTGTTTACTAGGCCGGTCTCGGAGACGACGAAGAGGACTTGTCTTGCCGTCCTCTCTCGATGCACCACTCTATCGCCGACTACAACTATCACCCGGCCCCGTCGGCCCCATCGATCCAAAAGACCAAACGCCTCGATCGCCGTGCACTCGCGTATGTGCGTGGGCGTAAGCTACGCTAAGTTTAAAAGCTTCGCACGTGGAGTAATTCGAAGTCTCTATTCTCTTTACCAAAATGGTGCGATTATTGTGTTACCCTTGGCGCAGTCTCTTACGCTGCGGCTTAGCAGGTGCGTCGTCGTCACTGCTATCGTCAGAGGAGTCGTCGCTTTCGCCCTCGTCCTCCTCATCATCGTCCGCAAAGCCTTCGTCGTCGTCCTCGTCATTGTCATCTTCATCCGCCTCTTCCAGAAGGAACCGACTCCGGCGGCGCTTCGTAGGGTTAAGGCGCTCGCGGGCTTCGCGTTCTTCCTCTGAATCCGTCTCACCTTCATACACTTCATCCTCAGCGTGCGAATCGTCGGCGTCGTCGCTCAATACTTCGCCTAGCTCCTCCTCCGCAGCGTCCTCCGAGTGCGCATCACTTTCGCCCAGATCGCTCTCTTCACCCGCGATCAGGCCTTGAAGATTGCCGTTCTCATCAGCGTCCTCGTCGTCCATACGACTCGGGAAGTCGAGTCGTCCCTCGAGCGCTGGCAGATCCTCGAGCAGCTCATCGGGCTGGCCATCCAGATCGTCGAAAACGGGCGTCAGCAACACGTCCTGGACGAGCGCCGCCGTGCGGTCCACGTGCCAGTGCTCACTCACAGCCTTGAGCAGCACGCCGACATCCTTCACAGAGGACAAGCTCTCGAGAAGAGGCACAAGAAACTCGACGACCTCGCGGTTTGTAGCCAGCATCTGAGTCTGGTCCACCACGAATGACTGAACATCCTCGTCGCGCACACTCAGGTTGCCATTCTCGATCGCACTCGCGATCTTGGTCATGAGCACGGCGGGTGAACCCGAGCCGCGCTGGAAGATCGCGAGAAGCTGCGCGGCCGAGAGCGGGATGTTGAGCCCCTCAAGAAAGTCGACGCTCACAAGCTCAGGGCAAACGCGTCGCAGGAAGCGGGCCGTCTTTTTCTTCTTGTGGGACCACTGAGCGGCGAAAACGCGTACAAGGCGGCCGACCTCGACGAGCTCCCAGCGCTCGCGCGCCGCGCTGTCAATCAGCTGGGAGAATAAGTGCATCTGGTGCTGCCGAAAGATCTTGCCCGTAAACTCGTGGGTTTCGTCGTCGTCTTCGGCCTCGTCGCTGTCGCTCACGGACGCTTTGCGCTGTGGCGGCTGCTGTACGGCCTTTTTGATCGTGGTTTTCATGAGCGTATCGAGGTCCCATTTCGCATCCTCATCCTCTTGATCTTTGTCACCCAAAGCAGGTCTCGAGGTGGTAGGATTGGGCGACCGCGACGAGGTGGTGGGCTTCCCAGTGGTTTGGACAGAAGGGTTGGTGGTGCTGGTAGTTTTTGCTGGTTTTGGCGTGGGCTTGGGCGCTGGTTTCGTTCCGTTCGGTGTGTCGGAAATGAAAGCCTTCGAAGCCTTCGACGTGGGATCAGAAACTGCTTTTTTGGGTGGCTGCGCGATAGCCACGATAGGCTTCTTTGTGGCTTTTTGTGCTGCACGCTTCGCAGCCAACAGCGCCACTTTCGAAGTCGCCGCATTCTTTGCAGGCGAAGGGGCAGCAGGCGTACCATTAATATCGTCTTCATTGTCGCTGGGATCGCTAAACTCAAGAGCGTCGTCGTCACGGACCGTCGACTTCTTTGCATGCGCAGCGGGCATGCGGGTCTTAAGCTCCGGCACGGCAGGCATCGATGGCACCTTGAGCTCATGGACGACGGGCGCCGCGGAGGTCTTCTTGTTCTTTTTGCGCTTGCCAGGTTTCGTGGGGGCCGCAGGCGCCTGCGCCTCCACAGGCTTCTTCGACACGACCACGCGCGCGCGCGTGAGCTGCGGCACGGCGTCCTCGTCGTCCTCGTTTCCTTGGCTGTGCGTGGCACGCGTGGGCTTCTTGCCCTTCCACTGGACCTGGACGACCTCGTCGTCGCGCGGTGTCTCACGCGCAAACGTGGCCGACGCGCCGTCGCTGCCGACCTCGAACATGCGCTCCTTGAAGGCCGCGAGCCGCTGCGCCGCGGAGTCGCTGTCGCCCGCTCCGGGCTCGGACGCGAGGCTCTCGGACCGCGAGCGGCGCCACTGCCGTTTGTTGCGGTTGCGCTTGGTCACGCGAGCGGGCGAAGACGCGGGGGCCACCGTCGCAGGCGTGGCCGTGGCGCCTTTGGCCGCGGCCGCGGCCGCGGCCGCGCGCAGTGCGTCCTCCAGTGCGCTGCCCATCGCGCGGAGCTGCCGGAATAAGAGAGAGGAATTGAAGCCGCGTCACACCCACATCGTTTCGCGCCACACCAGCCGAAGCCAGCAGCCAATGGGAAGCGCGGGGGGAGTTTGTAACTGACGAGGGTAGCTGACACGATGTTGTTAACCGAACCGGAAGAAACAGAGTTGAAGATAACCTATGGGGGGCAACAGGATCATCATGAGAGATTGCGCGAGCCCAACTCAAACATCGATATATATCCCTTGTCTAGCGTTACTCTCTTTTTCTATACGATGGCTTGCGGTGGCTAGCCCACTCTCTACAAGAACGACAGGTTGATCGTGAACTGCGGGTCGCGCATGTTGCGCAGGCGTGAAACTTCCGAAAAGATGCGGTGGTTGAGCCACAGCGACTCGAGCAGCTTGTATCTCGCCGGGTCGAGCCGCAGTGGGCGGCCGCGTTGGAGCCCAAAGTCCTCTTCACCGTGGGCGTCGACATAGGGGCACGGGAAGTGGGCCGCCATGCTGCCGCCAATGACTGCGACACGGCACTGGTCCAGCATGAGCACAATGCCGACGCCACCCCCACACTCGGCCGCGTGGCGCGTGCATTCCCCGACCTGGGGGCCGTGGTTCACGTACGGGTGCGAGCAGCACGCGTCGCTGCAGCACAAAAACTCGCCACAGACCAAACAAATCCCCGGGTCGCACGGCGCCTTCTCGCAGCGGGTGCATTTGCGGCCCGACATCATGCCGTACAGCTCGTCGTACTGCAGAGGTAGGTCGATCAGTCGAGGCTTCCTCACAACGTCCCGCAAGATAAACATGCTCGCAATGTAACCCTCGCCACAGCCTTCCGCGTGCTCGCACTTGTCGCCTGACTTTGCGCTCCCCAAGAAACTCTTGCTGTTCATGCGGTCCACACACCACTTCCAGATCTGCGTGAAGACGTGCTTCGGGCTCGTGGCGACATCAGCGATACATGGGGTCACTAAATGAGATGGATCAGGAGCAAAACCGCGAGTCTCGTCGGCGAGACAACGCCAAAAGAGCTTCATGCGGCGCACAAGCAACGCGTTGTACGTCTTGATACGATCGATACGGGCAACCAGATCGGTTTTGCTCAACGGCTTCAATTTCTCATCTGGCTCGGAATCCAGAATGCGAGCTAGCAGGGTCAACACAGCATACTCGTCAGAGTCCTTGTTGACCTCGTTGTCTTGCATTGCACGAATGATGTCTTTTGCGGAAGGTGCCTTGGCTACGGCAGTCTTCGACTTGATATCTTTGGTAGGTACTGCAGGTGTTTTAGAAGTTGGCTGGATCGCCAAGCGGCTGCTTCGTCGCGTCCGTCGTACTCCTTCGTCAGCAATGCTTATCAAACCGGTAGTATCCATGGTAGATGAACCCACACAAGGCATATCTTGCAGAAGAGAAAACTTGTCTTGCAGCAACGAGCGCTCGTCTGTCTTGGATTGCACAAAGAATTCGGCGTACACTCTTTGCAGCAAGTCGGCAGCGCTGAAAACGGGGATAAAATCCCAAATTGTCGATGGTGTATCCGCAATCACGCTTGAGATCACAAAGGCTGTGAACGTGTCAGCGACAAGAAGGCCCAAAATCGTTCCCCTCAGGCAGGCATCAATAGAGCCGAGCACCTTCGTGAACTTGCGGTACTCACGCTTTGTCTCCGAGTTGATAGGGTTGCAACGCTTCGCAGTTTCCCAAATAACCTTGGCATCTTCGCTATGCTCCAAGAGCGAGAAAGACCACCGACAGAACTTGGTGACAGCAATCAGTGATGTGAACTCCTTCTCAACCGAAGGGGGGCATGATGCAGTTATGGGGTCAAAATCACCTGTACCGCTCGCGATCAAAAAGTCGTCTTCCGCAGCATTCAGGAACGACGCGACCGAGAATGCACAAGCCGACCATAGGTACGGAGCTCCCTTCTCGAGACTGCCGTGCGGCTCCCAAAGAGTTTCTTCGAAATAATCCCGCCACACATCATGCGCATCATCTTCGTCATCTCCAAAGTCGCCGTCCCGACCGAGCACTGTGCGATACCATCCTGGCGCTTTTAGCTGTCTGTCAACGATCTCATACCACGATTTCATTGCCTCGCCCGATGCATCAGCGTCACCAGCTGTGATTGCCAAACGCTGGCTTTTGCCGCCAGGATCCGACGCGGGGATGAGGAAGTTGCACAATGTCTTACACAGTGGGCACAAAAATTGAGTCATAGCCGCATCCGGATCGATCGCCTGCACACCATCAAAGTCTTCGCCACGAATAGCCTTCTCGTGCAAAGAGCGGATGTATCGCTCGAGGCACTGAATATGTACGGCATGCTGACATGTACGAATGTGAAGTCCGCACGGCGTTAGGTGGAGAGGCACACTCTCGATTCTCGAGTTGGATCGTGGACGCCGAGGGCTGTGGTGGTGGTGATTTGGGTTCTGGTGATGGTGATGATGGTGATGATGAAGGTGATGAAGGTGGTGGTGTGTATGATCCTCATCGTCGTCATACTCGTCGCTATCATCATCATCATCATCCACATCGCTCCCGTCTGGGGCTGGAACTCCACGTCTAGCGACCACGATACCTCGTTCAGCTGGAGGCAGCCGTTGAGCACCACGTCCACGTCGGTCAGGACTAGCTCCAGCCGCACCCACAATTGGCAACGGGAACAAACGCTGGTCTTCTCGCAAATCCAAAACACCTTCCAGCATTTCAAGATCTTCCTCGTCTTGGTTCATTAGAAATGCTTCAATGGCAGGGCGTCTTCGCTGGTTACGTGTGTTCTGGTCTCCCTCGGGACCATGATTATGGCGGATCTGACGCTGGTTGCCAATCGTATTCAAATGCGGCATTGGTGGATCAAGCATGAGCTCTTCATCAAAACCATCATCCATGTACCACTCGGGGAACTGAGCAGCAAGAGCCCGAAGCGCTGGTGACGGGGAATTCGAAGACACTGTCGGTCCACCAGAGCACAAGTCCATCCTCTCAATGAGAGTTTTAACTTGCTTCCGAACCTCCGCACCACGCTCTTGAAGGCCTTCCTCTGGTTCCGGACGAAAAGACCCAGTGAGAACAGTAGACTGGTGCACATACGCGGCAAGTCCCATCTCTCCTTGCGTCGAGGTGTCGTGGCATAGAATGCACTTGAAACATGTGCTATCATTGTCCGTCGGTTCGTCTGATAAGCGTGGTCGTTTCGATTCGTCGCTATCAGTCGCTGCATCCTCCACAGAAGCTCGACGCTTTCCGAGCGTGCTTGAGCCAGTGTCGTCCGCATTAGAACTACCAGTGAATTCATCAGTATCCATGTCTTCACCTTCATCATCTTCATCGTCCATTTCAGCCATCATTGCTTGGAACGCTGCCTGTTGACGAGCCATAGCCTCTAGAGCTCGCTTTCGAGCTTCGTCCTTGCGTTGCTCCATCGTCACCACCTGCTGACCCAATGGGCCTGCGTTGCCCTCTGAAGGACTACCAGCGCGTCCCACACCCTCTTGACTAGCAGTCCGCTTTGATTGCTTCAACGAACTGAGAGTAGCCGCGCATTCGCTCGAACATTCTCGGGTTTTCGAAAGCAGCCATTCAAGTGTCGAAGACTGGTCTTCGTCGAGGAGAGACGCTGAGTAACCGTCTCCAGCAAGCGTCAAAAGAAGCGATAAGACAGACGAACCACCAAGCTTATCCACAGTCTGACTCAACGACTTCCAGAACGCGGCTTCATCTCCGAAACTGATATTGCCGTCTTTTCCGTGAGCTTCTTCTGCTGCGTACACACCGTAGACTAGCAGGTGCAGTGTAGTAGAGACAACCGCATCGGATATGGATGACCCCATTCCACCACCACTCTTGGTCTTCATATCTTCAACAGCTTTCCACAAAATAACATGAATCATTGCGACAGTTCCTTCGCTCGTGAGCAGATCGCGTGCCCCCCGCAGATACGAGAGAGGACGACGCATGCGTTTGAGCGGGGGAATCGCCAGCGGATCTGATGACGTAGACCGTTGCTTCTGGCGTTGGGCTTTGCGGTAGTTCGTCCATCGGTCTCGTGCAAGCTCGTGGGCCTCACGATTAAGATGCAGGAAGTACGGGTTGTACGCCTCTAAGAGCCCATCTTTCAGTTCGTAACGACCAGGATCCAAGCCGGAAGGTGGTGAGAAGTCCGCAACACGAGTCAGCACCTCCTCTAGGCGTGATACTGAGACATCATCTTGACCCGTCGGGAGCATAGCAATATCGAATAGTTTGCTGAAAGACGCCGGCTTCGCGCAAAGATGTTGCAACATCTCCTCTTCCATGAACTGGGTTTCGCATTCTTCTCCTACGGCACTTGGTAAGCTCGTTCCAATGACGATAACGAGTCGCAAAAACTCCTCGACCATTTGCAGTTCTTGCTGCTCATCAACGCCTTCTTCTTGCGGGGTGTAGCCCATGTCTTTGGTCATAAAAAATTCTCCAAGCTGGAACCTGTCAATCATTAATGACAGTAAAGTATCTGGGCCCAGCATCAATACACCAACTTGAAGCAAAAATACATCGGCGTCACGGTAGTGTACGCAATACGGGAGTGCCGAGTAGTTGTACAGCTGGGCCATCATGTTTTCTTCGCCATTCCGTCTCCACAAGTTTGACTGGATTTGCGACGCCATGACCAATGATCGGAGGGGCAATTCCAATATTTCGATCTTCTTCTCGACCGATAATTGGTCGAGAGCGAACACAGAAAGGAGGCCATCTGCTTCAAGCACATCGCGGAGCCAACTCTCATGAACAGACACGTGACGAATCGATGACGCGAGAAAGCGGTGCAGCGGGACGTGGAGTGACGTCTTGGATGCAGAGACATTGAAGTCGTACACCTCGCATTCAGCCTTTGCAGAGGCCCGTAGGAGTGTCTTGATTGTAACGAGTTTCTTCTTCTGTTTTTTCTGGTTGAAAGCAATGGACGAGTCGAGTACAGAATCGAGTATCTGCAGAGAGATATGCCGCACAGTACGTTTCGGGTCCATGAGTGCTTCGGGGGTCATCCCTTTCCACGACACTGGGAAAAGCGAATGGATTCGAATCCCAAGGTTGAACATTGAGAGCCACGAATCCGATTCGTACTCAACATGGCTTTCATGGATACCTCGTCGAGCTTGCAAATCACCGTTTTGGAGTATCTTCAGACACGATATCCACAACGCGAGGTTACGATCGTCGCACACAAGCTCGTTGGGCATCGCTCCAACATTGAATACATACTCCAGGTCGTCAATACAGTGCTTGTACTTTTGGCTGCTGAGTGCTGGGTGGTCAACATTCAAAGCTTCACCTCCTGTTTCGTCGCTCGTCTTCTCAACTGCCGTCTTCAGAACTTTCGCAGTTGCCGATAAAATCTCGTACGCGAGGTGGGGCTTGCTCCGATCTTTCTCAACCTCGTTTCTGGTGTAATCCTTCACAAGCTGCGGTACAGTCAAGAACTGTACAGCAAAGTCGAAGATGGATTCCGGCGAAGTTCCCAATCCTTTCAGGTACGAATGCGTCATGGCACAGTATGACGTTGCATATGCCTCTAGCATAGCCTTGCGGAACACTTTGTTCAGCATGTGTTCTCGCAAAAGAGCATGCCCCAGGTGTGCAGAGCGCTTACGCAGAGCACAATCCCACCGCACCATCACGCTCAACAACGATACTGGAGACTTTTCATCGGCAGCGAAAAACCGCTTTGAAATGGCTAGACATCCGTCGCGGAGTGATTTGTGACGACCGTAAGCATGGCTGAGCACGACGGATCTCATGAAGCTCAAAACCAGCATGTTGTTGCATCGCTCCGCTTCTTGCATTGGTAAAGCGCTCACAACGTCGTCTTTGTCGCTAAACCGGTACATCCCGTTGAAATAATTCTCCACTGCAGTAGCCCAGGAGTGAATATCACCGTCACCGTGGCTCGTGACCTCATCAATGAGCGCTTGAGCGGTAGGATGCAGCCGAACTCGACTGTCTATCCATAGGGATGAGCTGTCGGTGCCCTTGGCTAAATATCTTGAAATGAATGGTGGTGGACCGAGACGACGAGTTCGCTTCTTGAGTAGGGCTTCGGAGACAAGATCATACAGGCCATCCGATGTCATGCTGATAGTCCTGAGCCATTCGAGAATCAACGGAATGCGGTTCATCTGCTTCTCCCACCACACCGGTGCAACTGAAACATTCATCGACGCGCGCACGAGCGAACTGACAGGGTAAACGCACTCAAGAATGTTCATCTTTGCGACGGCGGAATCACCGTGTCGATCAGCTTCAGTCACGGACACCCGAGCTTGCTGCGATCGACAATCAAGCGCGGTACACAGTTCCTTGATCACTTCACCAACAGAGTGGACATCGTCATTGTGGAGCCGAAGTGCGAGTTGTTGTGTCGTTGAGTGTGAATTGGCTGGAGTATTGTTTTCCACAACCTCAGCAGCCTGTGAGCTTCGGCGGTTGTTGCGGGATCGTCGCCTGCTTTCAGTAGTTGTTGCAGTGGTCGCTACCGAGACTTCCGCTGGTGTCGTCGCGGAAACACTTGGGGCTGTGAGTTCCGTCAACACCGCTGGCGGGATATCGCGCGAAAAAACTTCAACAGCCTCCGCGAACTCAAATCCATGATCGATACCCAAGTACACTTGATATACGAAATCCACCACGGCGTCGATGACGATCGGGGCCATGGTGCTCAATCCTTTCGGTAGGCTTGACTTCTTGGGTTTTGCGTCCTCTTGGTCGTCCTCAGCTCCCGGATGCCGAGAGCAGAATCCCGTGCGTTTCCACGCCTACATACATGAAATACAACCAACCAAGAAAAGAGCGAGTCAGTTTCAATTGATTGGTCTGTGCAAGATCGAGCTTTGACCCACGTGCACATCGCCGCAATCGCACGAGCTTCCGGCTGTTGTTCGCTGGAAGTACACGTCGTGCCCAGAGTGGTCGCTGTACATCATATCCCACATAAACGCACCGAAAAAAAACGGTCAGTTTCGCTCCCTCCGACCACGTAGCATACATACAAACCGTACCCAAGCATGAAGCAGTCCTTGCAGATGACGCATGTGGAATCAACCTGGCAGTTCCGGCAGCTGTACGCGATCTCGTCGGCTTTGAAAATCACGCCACAGACGCGCTTCCTCGTCGCCGAAGAAAGCCGCGACAAAATCTCCTGCGGTCCGGCCGTGCGGTCCTTGCTCGTCGAGCACTGCGCCACGAGCATCGCGTCCAAAAACGACGCGACACCCGTGCGCTCGACCATGTCGTGGAGCGACGCGATGGCCGTGGCCGTCGCCGATGGCTCGCTATCGGGAGTTGTCGGCGCCTGAAGCGCGAGCCCCGCGTACGTGAGAAACGCCACGAGCCGGCGTGCGCGCTCGTCGGACGCCACGCTTTCAGTGAGAGCAGCCTGGGCCTCGGCCGCGGCGCGCTGCCTGCTCGCGGCCTTCTCCTTCTCGATGGCCTTGCGGCTCGCGGCCGTGGCCTTGGCCTTCTTCCCTCCGCGGAGCGCCACCATGGACGTCGTTCGTCCACGCTTTTTTCCCCTCGGGTCGCGTTTCCGCTTGTGGGGCATGGTTTGTTACTGTTGACCACCTCGAATAGTGGCCCGCCAATTTGCCCCATCAACCAACCAGTGCTGAAGAAGGCGCCTTTCGCGCAACCTTCGTGCGACCTTCTCGAAGAACCCAGAAGCTTCGAGTGTGACCTTTCGAGATCATCGATCCGAGATGACGCATTGATTGATCCGACGACGGCATGGCACTCGTGGCACTCGCTCTGCGCGGCGCCACGTTCCCAGCACATGCACAATGGGTCTGGCTGCGCGTGTATGGTGTTGGCACTCGCCATACGAAGAGGTGCGTCGTGGACGCGCAGGTGACTTCGATGGCGTTTGTTCACGATTGTCATGGTCATGCTAGCTCCGACCAAGGCTCGGAATATTGCGTGGGCAAGACACCGCTGCCACCGACAGCGTTTGATATGATTCCGCCCTTTTCGGTGCAGCAACTCGGGTCACTACTTGTGTGTGTGGAGCTATGGACGACAGCAAGTGCGGACGCGGCGTTTATGCAATTTTGTGGCTCGTGTCGCATCGATACGAGCTCGTGGACATCAGACCAAGCCACTGAGCGATGGTACCGCTTGAGGGAACCGCATACGGAAAACCAAACCGTTTCTTACAGCACCTATGATGATATCGCGCCGGTGAATCGGGGAAATGGTGCACACGTGTGCGTTCAAGCCACGTTCGGCAGTCAAGATACACTGCCCCCACTAGCACCGACACATCCACATCCAATTCCTGACCACGAAGGTGGATTCCGCTTCATGATACCCCGAAGAACCGTTCGACAACGAGCATCGTTACGGCGACTGAATGTCCGAGAAGTCGTGGAGCAGGTGTGGATGACCATGGATCTCTACTTGCGTGTTCTGTACCCCTAACTGTCTGCTCGTGGATGACTAGTCTCAAGTTGGCGTACTGGAGGAGCTCCTGTCGACAACACTCTATGGACAGGTTTTGCCCGACGACGACAACGACTCCAAACCAGGATTCGAGCTTCGTCAAGCGTTGACAGTTCTCCAACTTGCATGCCAGTATGCACTTCACTCGACAAGCGAACTTGAGAGATGCAGAAGGTTAGTTGATAAAACTGGTCACTCCTTTGACAGGGTTTGCAGAAACTCAGTTTAGTGTAACATTTGATTGGGCAGCGAGCTACAGATGAAAGTTAACGAGAAGCACCGACGAATAGCTGGCATCCGGCGATCTCAAGCGAAGCGTGTTGTGCGCCGGTGCAATCTTGCCCGAGAGCGAGATGTGCTAGACTGTGCTGTGGACGGGATGAAAGTGTTGCTACGGGAGTTTGACCCTGAGAAATTGCAAGGTTTCGCTAGTCACCAAGAGGATGAGTTGTGAGACGAAACAAAATCCTATTTACACAAGCTGGATGGTCACCAGCACGATGCAGACCCGGCAATCGCCGAGGCGTCCCTTGGGACCCACATTCCGTCGCCTATCGAGTCGAGGACACCGGTTTGG
Source organism: Pythium rishiriense (assembly GCA_023335895.1). Classification (NCBI taxonomy): domain Eukaryota; phylum Oomycota; class Peronosporomycetes; order Pythiales; family Pythiaceae; genus Pythium; species Pythium rishiriense. The sequence continues at coordinate 89,241 of JAADVT010000005.1, forward strand.
AGGGGCCTTTACGCTGGTCTTTCTGCATCCTCATGCGCGCCACGCGCTCCCGCTTCGCTGCCATTTCTTTCTGCTGCGCTTCCTCCAGTTTCCGCCGCGCATCCTCCCGTTGCTTCCGTGCTGACTCCCGCGCTTGGAGCTCTCGATTCGCCTTCTCCTCCTTCAGCTTCTGAGCGGCTTCTCGGCGCTGTTCGTACGACGATGACGTAGAGCGTTCTCTCTCTGCCGACAAGGGCGGCGCATTTGAGTCTGTCCTAACCCGAGGAGCAGCGAGATTGGAACGTGTTCCGGATGATGATGGCTTGTTGAGCTCCTGTGATTTGGTAACCGACGACGGTCGCCCGGGGATGGAACTCTTGCGATGGATTTCAGGTTTCCGAAGCATCGATTTCGGCTTTTCCGCTGCCTGTTGAGAGCGCTCTCGCGACGATGACGACGAAGACTTGGGGTTTGTGAAGGTCTCTAGACTTGACTTGGGTGGTGTTAGGGTATCCAGTGGTTGCTGTTGGCGAGCGCAATGTAACGGAGTAAGCAACAAGTTCGCCACCCACAACACCGTCATCAAAAAGTATACGCACCTCGACGACAGAATCGAGATCACTCACGGATAGTAGGTCCTCTGCGATCTCCTGGACTGGCGAGAGTGCTGGCGCAAAGTCCATTACACCGTTGTTCCCAACAATTTGATTGCCACTCGCGTTGGTATCATCCGGCTCAAAATTGTTGCTCTCCAACACCAGCGGTTCGGTTGGTTTGCGGTCATGCTCAACGGTCGGCGGCAGTGATGGGCTATGGTGATCGTCCAACCGTAGATGTGATACGAGGGGGAACGCCCCGTCGTCGGCGAGAGCGAGTTGCGGGGTGGGCGGCGAGGACGGCGCAGACGAGGCTGCTGACGGCGGCGCCGTGTGGTGCTGGTCCGATGACAGCAACCCACGAGCGCTTTCCTCCTGATTCGACTCGGAGCTATTCGACACGAGGTCGTCGCTCGTGTACCCAGCACCCTTCTAGCGCAAGAGGAGTCCACACACACGTCGTCAGTTGACACAGAAAGACCCATGGCGCCGTTCACGGCCATGCAACGCACCACCATCTCGGCGATGAGCTGCAGCTTTGAGGCCACGTCGGGCGGCAGGAAAATGTGCTCTCCGTCGCTCTGCATGTTGTTGTACGCCTCAAGGATGAGGTCTTCCATGGCCTCGACCGAGGGCAGTGGCGCCGACGCGCCATCCTCCTCGTCTTCCTCGGCGCTGAGGTCGCTCTCGGCGTTGTTGTCCCGCGGGAGGTCGCCATTGGCGTGGCGCACATCCCCGTCGAGCGCGCTCAGAGGGGCGACGCTGCCCTGTTCACCCGTCGATGGCGCCATCGAAACCGAGAGCGCGCCGGGAGCGCAGCGGGAACGGCGGAAGGGCGCCAAGAGCCGGTGATTGTGAAGATGGGGTTCTCTCTGTTCCCCAACAACGTTGCTTCTGCCGTTCTAATTTCCCAGTCAAATTCTCTCGTCTGACTTTGAGCAATTATTGGTATCGGTTTAGACAGGGGGCAAGCCGAAGCCGTCGGATCAATAAATTGTCCAAGAAATACATAGGAATATTGGGTGTTGGCCGTTCTAGACGACGTTCTCTTTCTTGTACTTGGCCAGAACTTCGTTGCTGACCGCGGGCGCACTGCTAATCGCAGATGATGGACGCCGAGCCGATGCATCCGCGTTTGCGAGCTCGCCACCGAAAATTGGTTGCATGTAGGACGCGTCAAAGAAGTTCCACGTACGGAAAAACGCACCCGTGTAGGATTCACGACGGGACAATGACGACTGGCGATGGATCGCAGGGAGGCGGGTGGACGAGCGATGCAGCGCCGATTCCCACCCGTCGTCCTCTTCATCCGAGCTGTCTTGGAACTGCGGTCGCGGCGTGAGCACCGTGTCAGGATCGAGATCATCCGAGACAGTAGAGGAGACATCAGACATCGAGTCGCGCGGATGGTGGATATTGCCACGTGACACGACGTAGTGGACAGAGCGGCGCTGCTTAGCCCCAGCGGTCGAGTTCGAGCGAGAACGAGGGCGCGTCACATCGGGACTCTCGTTGGCAGAGGACTCCGTGTCCGTAACAGGTTGGCGCTTAGAAGCGTCAGTGAGGTTCAAGCATGACAGGAGAGGCCCCGTCAAACCACCAATGACGATGGTTGTGAAGATGACCACCATAAGCGTCGTGGACTCAATGAGCTTCTTGTGCGACATGTTGTGAAGCCCCTTGTACTTCCAGCTCTTGGCCAATGCGAACGCAATCGAGCCGCGCAAACCGGCAAACCAAATGACCGACATGAACTTGACAGAAATCTTGTCGGCCGAAGATCGCGAGCAGTTGGAGAGACCAAGCAACGGAAAGATGTTGCAGAATCGTGCGACCACACACGCGACCAGTGTCAAACCAATGAATGACCAATCGATGTCGTCAACACGGAGTGCCGCACCGGCGCTCTTCTCAACGTGGCCCGCAAATAGCATGACGACGGACGTGCCCATGAAGAGGTACACAAGGTTCTCCGACACAAACGCGGACGTATGGAGCAAGTGGGTGAACGAGTGCTGAGCCGACTTGGAAATCGTATGGAAATGGTAGTGCGCTGTCATGGTGCCGGAGAAGAACAACGCGACGATACCACTCAGGTGCAAGTTGTCTGCGATGAAGTACGTGAGCAGGCTGAAGATGAGACACAGCGAGATCTCATACGCCGGGTAGTGCCGGAGCGTCGCAAAGACCTTGCGTTTGAGCAGGTATGCGCCAAGCAATGTAATCGCCATGCTCACGAGCAACGAGCACACGAACATTCCACCAGTGTTGGCTGCCACGAGCAACAGTTCCTTGGCGCTGAGGTCAATGTCGGGTTCCCACTTGGCGAGTGTTTGGTACAACGCGATCGCGACGGCATCGTTCATGACGCTTTCGCCAAAAACGAGGTTGAAGAGAAGCGGCGGCGCGTGGAGCTTGTTGAAGCATGCGAGGGTCGCGACCGGGTCCACAGCGCTGATGAGCGAGCCGAAGAGGAACGCCTCGACCCACGAGAGCGGCGTGACGAGCTTGTAGACGCCGCCCAGGTACAGCGCACCGCCCGTGACACAGGTTGCGATCACCGTGCCAAACACGGCCGTGCTCATGATCGCGGGGAAGTTGCGAAAGAACGCCTGGCGCTTGATCGAGAAGCCGCCCTCATAGATGATGGGCGGCAATAGAATGTCGAAGAAGAGGTTGTTGCTGAGGTTCATGTGGCGATGGAGCGTCTCCTTTCGGCCGGTCGCGACGAGCACCAGCCCGACGAGAAGCCCAAAGATGAGCGCGAAGCCGCTCTGCGAGAGCAGCATGCACGAATATTTGTCCAGCAGGAACGACGCCATGACCAGCACAAAGAGCATGAGCAGCAGCAGCACGGCGTCCTCCATGGTGGCTGGTCGTCGGAAGCGTGGCGAGTGGCGAGAACGGGAGAGAGAGAGAGAGAGGTCTGTTCGGCGCGGCGCGTTTTCGACTCTGGACATCGAGGGAAAGTGCCCCTGATTTTCCAGCACCAATTTGGGGGCTGATGGAACCTACCCCTTATCAGGAAAAAAATAAGCGATTGGTCGAAAAACACCGTTTTTAGTCTGAAGGGAAAAAATCATGAAAACGGTGGAGATGAACCCAAGGGGCGAAAACTCGCTTTTCGTTAAGTTCGATCGTGATACAGGTGCTAAGTGCGTGTGCTAGAGAGTATTAACGACGGCGAGCAATGAGCTTGCGCGCCTTGGGCTTGCGGAAGCGGAAGTAGGCCATGAGCGCGGCCGCGACGCTGAACGAGTACCTACACAATAGGAGAAGAAGATACATCAGCCATGTGAAGGTACGAGGTTTGAGTGGTCTGAGCATAGGGTACCAGGTCGCAGCGTAGCCCGCGTGCTTCTCCGGGGTCATGTAGAACTCGAGGTAGCTGCTGAGCTTCTTGCGCACGAATTGGTCGAGTGACGGCGTAATTGTCTCGTCCTCCGCCGCTACGTTTGGAAACGTAACATGCGGTGAGTGCTTTGAAAGTGTCGGTCAATTTTCTTGGTCGGAGAGTCTTACCGATTGCGTCAATAATGACTGGCAGGATGGTCTCTTCGACGCCCATCGCGTCAGTCAGTTGGTCGTGGTTGAGGTAAAAGAACTGGCGCTTTGCGAGGTCATTGTCCGGTGTAAACTGACTTTTCTGCTCGGTAGATATCACGTACGTCAGAGCCTTGCGCTAGCCGCGCAATGCAAGGTAGGTGGCTACACACCTGCTCTCCGTGACGCATTACGCCGATGATCGTAACCGTGCCTTCTTCTTCCTTCACCTGCTGGGCGATATGCAGGTCTAAGAGCTTTCGCGGCAACCATCCTCGGTTAATGATCACAGGGGAGCTACCAAATGCGATGCAAAACAAACATGAGTGGAGTTGTTTTTTTACACCAAGTAGCAGCATTGCAGCTATCACACGCACCCGTTATCACGCTCCAAAAGCGAATAGATGTAGCCTCCGGACTTGGGTGTTGCGACGCTGTCCGTTGACTCCGCCGGCGCCGACCGCGGGTCTAATCGAATGTTGAGAAACTCAGTTTCCGCCCATGAATATAGATACGTTTGAAGCGACTTGAGCGGGACGTACACAGATAGAACGTGCTGCCCGGTTTGTAGCGGCCTTGAACACGAAGCTGGCAGAATTCCGGAATGTCCCTATCCGATCAGGATAGCAAACATCAGCACAAAAGAATGCTCCAATACCACGCTCCACGAAACCTACAGGTCGCTAAAGGCAGTCGCATAGTCCGGGAGATCGACGATGGTCTGGTGGAGCTGCTTCTCACGCTCCTCGATGACCCCCACCTTCCAAAAGTAACGTTGGGTCTACAGAGCGCAACACCGTCGTAAACTAACTTGTACCGCCTCGCACTGCGCTGCCAAGATGCGACTTACTTGCCAAGCACCCAGCGTCGTCGTTCCTGCAACCTGTTGTTCGTCATCACCCACCACACGCGTCAGCAGCCTGGTCGTGCCCACCAGCACGACACAAAATGGCACCACTCACGATGACGGAGAAAAACGCCATGCCCGCGTAGCGCGAGAAGTTGCTCTCAGCGGGTGCGGCGTTGGCCCCCGCCGATGCACCGCCTTCGGGCGCAGTGGACATCCAGCGCGAGGACGCGCGGGCCGCGCGCGCACGGTGCAGCATTCGACACGCGCCGGAGAGCATCATCTCTGCTGGATCGGCTGAGAGCGACAGTGGACGATTGTTGCCGTCGATTTTTTGGAGCGCTATCAGTTATGTGTTGAATGCACAGGTAGTTTGTAACATCCAATGGACCCACTTTCGTTCAAAAGCTCCACACTCGCGATCATTGGAAGCGATGGCGGCACTCCCGACGCCTCGCGAGTTGGCGATGGACGATGGCCACGTGCTGGGCAACTTCCACGCCTACTACAGCTTCAATCCTGTGCATGAGCGCCTGCGCTTCATGGACGCACCAACAAGCATGGCTCTGCGGAGCGCGCTGCTCGCGAGCGACGAGACGCAAGAGGAGGCCGCGAAACCTGCGATCATCATGGACGTTGGTTGCAATGAAGGTGGGTGGTCATCCCACTTAATTGGGGTGCAGTCACTGGATAGGTCGTGAGATGTGACTATCAAGTGTGTGTGTGTGGATGCAGGTGACCTTACGCTCGGTCTCTACAAGCATCTCGTTGGAACAGCCCCCACCGTGGAGACAAGCCACACAGACCATGACCTGGCCACGTTCGACATATCAAGCGTCAGTGTGCTAAACGAAAGAGCCCAAAAGAAAAAGCAAAAGATCGAGTATGTGATTACAGAAGACGGCAGCTCGGAGCATCGGCGCCATTTTGTGTGCGATCTCCGAATTGATGGTGTATCGGTCGCCACCAGCGACGGAGTTTCCAAGAAAGTGGCCAAGGCGAAGGCCGCAACACTCGCGTTGGCGGATCAGCAGAAATATTTTACTGACAAGGCCCAGGAGCCGGCAAAACTAGCTACGAAACTTCCGGATGCCGCACCAGCTCGATTGCTCGGTAATCGGCGAAGTCTCTGTGTTCTTGGCGTGGATGTCGATGAGGAGCTCATCACACGAGCTAACAAGAAGGCGATCCTGCCGGACTCGAACCATTCAGATACAGTGACGTTTGTTCATGCAAATGTGATGGAATCCAGCTTTCGAGTTTCTATCAAGGCATTTCTAGACTCGGTGGGTATGGATCATCAACTCGACAAACCAACGGTGACTCGCCGTCCGTTCGACTTGATCACTGTTTTCAGCGTGACGATGTGGATCCATCTCAACCACGGGGACGAAGGGCTTTGGAAGTTCCTAGAGACTGTGACCGAGTTGACAACCCATTTGATTGTGGAGCCGCAGCCGTGGAAATGCTACAGGTGAGGCAAGTCCCCGGCGCCTTCGTAACGAACCGCAACTAACCTTCTGCACAATTCAATAATTCCCACAGAAACGCGATCAACCGCCTCAGCCGCTCACGAGTGAAAGTCCCGTCGACATTCACGAGCCTCAAAGTACGCGAGGATGTCGTCGAGAAGATTGACGCGTTTTTGTTGGACTCAGGCCGCTTCCACTGCAAGGCCGACCTCGGCAAGACCAACTGGTCACGTCCTATGCTGCTTTACAGCCGCACGCCGATCGCAGGCATCGCGTACCAGTCGCGGTGACATTCCTAAACTCCCAGTCAGATATGGTGATGATGACATGTGCGGCTGCAACAAAAGGAGTGAACTGAATTGGAAGTGTGACGCACGAGTGTATCCAAATGAGTCCGATGAGACCCACACAACTCCAAATACATTGGTCGAAAACGAAGCTACTGCAATTTGATTGGGTATTATTGAGTTGCCAAAGGTACAAAGCTGCCCTCGATGACAAATCCCTCCCTCAACGAGACGAAGGACAAGGGCATCATTGCCGCCGACGCGACAGGAGACCACAGCAGGTAGCGCATCAGTGCCACACAACGCGGAAGGACGCTCTCATAATTGTGTCACTGATTCACTGGTGGATGATGACACAGCCAGTGTAGCGTTCACTATGGCCCTCGACTCGGTGCCTTTTCTGCTGGACACCTCCACTCCAGAGCAAGCCGACGCGCTGTTTGCTGTCGCACTGCTTTTCGCGATCGTCATCCTCCCACCCATGTTCAGCATCCGCATGATGTACACGGCGTGCTGGCTCGTGTTCGCGACGTGTTCACAGCTTCTGGAGTCGAGCGCTGCGCTTGGGATTGCAACATCGATGGGCATCACGGTCATGATCGGGTGGTACACGCTCCGCATCTATGACCGTGAGGCGTTTACGGCCGTGCTGAACGGCTGGACGGGTGGCTATGCCAAGTCCAAGGTGCTCGGAGTCTTTGCCAGACTTGGAGATGTAGCTATCCACTTGGTATTCCCGATTGCTCTGCTGTATTTGTACTTGCCGCACGTGCGCATCTGGATGTGCGTCCCCGCTCTCATGTAAGTCACATTACCACGCTGCTAGTGCTGAATATGCATGCAAACAGAATCTGAAAGACCACGCATTTTGTTTAGCTCATCACGACTATGGATCCAGTTCGTCGTCGGCGGTGGACTCTTCCCTCAGGCCGATCACGTCTACCGCTTTGTACCGCCGCGCTCTGAGAAGTTCTGGATGAAGGCGTACCGCATGGAACTAGTGCTGAACGTGCTCATTCCATGCTGCTGTGAGTATGCCCACTCATCGGGGCTTTACGAGCAGCTTCTATCGACTTTCGTTTGGTAGTTGGATTGGGCGAGGCAAAATATGTCACTGTCAGTTGGCAAACCTTCAGAAGAAACCGACCTGCCTAAGCTGTATATTCAGTCCCTCATCCCTTGTTGAATCACCAAATAGAACATGCATTACTCCCTAACGAATTGTGCTTCACTATGAGCGATGGCCAACGAGCGGCTCCTCGTTACCCCACACATTCGCGATCTCTAGCCACTGCGCGGGAGTGATGCTGATGATGCTCTGCGTTTGCGCAGGGACATGCTCCCCTCCTTGCAAACCCTCCCGATTTTCTGTACTCATCATGAACAGAACTTTAGTATCAGCATCATTTCAATCACGAATCACAATCTCATTTGCGGCGTACCAAGGTAGGGAACACCACGATCATCGACGCCAATTTCAATGGCTCCGTTACGCACGAGGAACGATGTATCGAAGATATTCTCAACAGTCTGGGAGTAGAAGTCACATCAGTGAGTCTTCGAAACGAGACGACGAAATATATGGTACAGTAATCCATAACAACGCACCTGCGTGAAGCTCTGGGGGTTGATGACGACGTCGAACATGCGCTTCTTGCGTACGGCCTCCATATTTCTCTGGAGCACCTCCAAACGCGCCGCCTGCGCGTCTTTGCGGTCTTTCTAAGCTCCACACAATAGGGTTAAAACACAAACGTCGGTGTTGCAGTAGTCGATACCAAATATTGGGAAACGGACCTTGCTGGTGTATTCGCTCGGCTGAGTGGCTTGGATGTCTTCGTCCTCCTTGGCACGACGAGCGCGCTTTCGCTCTTTGTGAACCACTTGAGTGTCCATCAGACCAAACCTGCATACAAATTTAAGGGTTCAGCTCCCCCTCGATCACATCCTTGGGGCAGAAACGGATAACCAACAGGAAACTAATATCCGGAACCGATCGGAAGCACGCGCCCGCCGCGGAGCCCAGCGTCTCCCAGTCAAACGCGCCACCCGATTCCGGGCAGCAGGCCTCACGGCTGCTCTTGATAAGGTCCGCAACGTCGTACTTGGTCAGGTCGCTCGCGCCGAGCGACTGCGACTGCTTGGCCACGGCCATGTTGAGCTCGTCGAGGTTCGACGCATCGAGGTTGGCCTCGCGCGGGTAGCACACGTCTTCGTAGATCTCGTCCAGCGACTCGGTGGTCTGCATGAACTTGGTCGACGTGAGCTTGGCCAGTTCGGGCGCGTTCTCCTTCATCTCCTGGAGCAGCTCGCGCTCCTTGAAGCGCACATGGCGGCGGTCCTGGTCCGTCAGTTTCGAGTTCTCCAAAAAGCCGCGCTTGCGCCCGCGCGGAGGGCGCGTGCCGCCCGATGGCTGCGACTGGGACGCCCGCTGCGAAAACTGTTCGTCGCCATCGTGGGCACCGCTGTCGCGCGCCCCGCGGGACGTCGACGGCGCCATGATCCTTGGTGTCTGTTGCCTCAAATTTGTTCTCGCGGCACTGGTATGGCGACCGCTTTTGCGCGGGAACAAATGACCATCACTCATCATGTACGTGAACCACACAAAATACTTCCGCGCAAAATCCGGATTTTTTCGGTCGTGTGAAATACCGGTATTTTCTGTTTACGACCTCTTCCCGCCAAAAAAACTCAAAAACCAAAACCCGTTTTGGGTTGGAAACATGGGAATGCAGGGGCCATTCTGTGCGATGATGGCGCGGGCGTATAAATAGCGGAGCGCTTTCCGCTCGCGCGCGCGGCCAGCGCAGAGCTTATCCATCGCATTGCGCCGTGTATGCGCAGCGACGGCTGGGCAAGAAAGTCGCTCCGTTCTCCGTGCGACGAGTGCTCGTGACGTGCCGTCGAGCTCCCCACACTTCATTTCGGACGCGCGGAACGCAGCACCTCCGCCGCCACGATGATGATGTTCGGCAGCCGCACGGGCAGCGTGCGTGGGCTTTCGTTGTCGTCATCACCGTCGGCTCCATCGTCGACGACGCCCGCGCAGGCCGCGCAACGCAAAGTCCAAGAGATTTTCCAGGCGTCGCCCGAGAACCAGTGCTGCGCAGACTGCACGGCGCGATTGTCCGACAGCGTGTGGGCGAGCACCACGGTCGGCGCATTTCTGTGCATCAACTGCGCCGGCGCCCATCGCACGCTGGGTGTGCAGGTGTCCCGCGTCAAGTCGCTCCATCTCGACGCGTGGGGCGAGGACGACGTGCCTGCGATGAAAGGCGGCAACAAGCGCGTCCAGGAAGTGTACGCCAAGTACGCAGATAAGTGGTTCGCGCTGGACGCGAGCTACGCGCTCAAGCCCAACGCCGACACAGCGGCGCGTGAGCGCACGATCCGGGCCAAGTACGAGGACATGAAGTTCACCAAGGCGCCGACAGCCCAGCAAATCGCCAATGGTGTGACCAGCACCACTGTGAGTCCGACGCTTGAAGAGAAAGGGCAAGACTCGCCTGAACACCCAGAGGACTCGCCTGCTCCGACTGGTGACGTGGCACGAGCGTCACGTTCGACTTCCTCGACGCCGAACTCATCGGGTCTATTACCAGGCTCTGCAAGGACTCCTCAAAGCCAAGAGAACCAGCAGCGATCGCCTGTTCAAAAATCGGGAAAAGACAACGGGAATCAGGATGCAGCGAAACCGAGAAACGTCGTCGAAGTCAGTAAACGCTTCCTCAATTACTTTGTCGTGCTTGGCCGAGGCGCACTGGTGCCGAATCAGAACTGTACGTGCCCGAGTCTGAATTGGAGCTGGATCAGTGCACCTCTAACTACTCTCTACGTGCTTTTCACTCGCAGTTGAAAACACGAAGGGCCCAACAGATCTATTGTTCGATCCCGTCGTCGTGGACCACTTCCCAGAGCAGCTCGATGACTCCCCACTCCCGTCGCACCTTGCTCAGTTTGCGTTCCCAGAGGGCTACGCGCTGAGTCAGACCTATGCTCCGCCCACATTTTTCTCGTTCGTACTCACAAACGTCAGCGGTGTCAAGATCTACGCATGCGCACTCAGGTTTTACGAAGAATTGCACCCACTCGAGGTTGTCTCACTACTCGCACCGTACTACACTCAATTCCATAAACCAACGACTGCTTCGACAACACCTGGTGGTCGGCGACGTGTGGAGCAGCGACAACCTGCCACCATCGATGGCTCAAATCTAGAGGTCAACAACAATCAAGCTGCAGCAGAACTACCCAAGTGGGTCCAGGATTTGTCGGGGAACATGGGGAGCTCCCCCGGACCGGTCTTCTGTCCAAAGTGTGTTGTGGTGATGTCACATTACCCATACTTTTCAGCCTATCGCCAGTTCCTGCAGCAAGTATATCGCATCACGCTGTCGGAGGCTCCCATGCCGATCGAGCGGTACATATCCAACTTCGTGAGTGAGATTCCTCTACCACCCCACGGCAAAATCCAGGTACAGCTCACATTACCCGACCGAAACCTCATCATATCTCGACCACCCAGAAATGAGCTCCCCCTCGTCGATGTAAGGATCTCTGATGTTGTAGCTCTGAATGCTGATGAACTCACCTCTTTGTCAACACAGTTCTCCTTTCGGCCCCTCTTTCAGGCACTTGATATCAGCAACGTCCTCCAGTTATTCACGTGTGCTGTTCTCGAATTCAAGGTTGGCTCGCTGTAATCGCGTCATTTTGGATTGATTGACCTCATTTATGCATTTGCTTCTTAGATTGTTTTGTGCTCGAAGCACCTCGCACTGCTCACACCAGCAGCTGAAGCGATACTCGCTCTGCTCTTGCCATTTTCCTGGCAAGGGGCGTACATTCCTGTTTTGCCTTCTTCACTCTTGGACGTCATCGATGTAAGTCGCACTCTGATATATGAAGTGCAACCAGCATGATCACGATTTAACATTGTGGTCTTAGGCACCGGTCCCGTTTCTGGTCGGCGTGCATTCCGACTGCATGAACGAGGCATCTAGCCAAGCAAGTGGGGTTGTCTTTGTGGACCTTGATCACAACAGGTTTGATAAGCAGCGGGGATTACTTCTTCCACATTCCCTAACGATTTGCTCGTTCCAGGGTCATTCCCGCCGTTGACGAGTCCGGTAAAACGATTCCTATTCCTAAACTACCAGAACGCGAGGGTGCGAAGCTGCGTGTCAAACTCTTCGAATACGCGAATGTACGTACAATGCGTGCTGGTGAATCGCCCGCATGTAGCGCTCATATCACTTCTCCCGCCTTTCTTGTTTAGATCTTCGACCCCTTCGCTCCTGGGCTCAACAAGATTGACCTTGTACGTAGAGTTCCTGGATTTTACGTCACAGCTACATCGTTCTCACTCGCGGTTATTCTCAATTACTAGGCTTTCCCGAACGACGAGCATCTTACACCCATAGGGGATTTTGCCTCAGAGAGAGGTCACACAGTCCCACTTACCAAGACAGTGTCTGAAACCTCAATATCTGAGACATCAACCAGTTCAGGGTATTCCATGGGCAAGATGATGAGGGGTAGGAAGGTGAGCAACGCTCAGCCGCAACCAGCGAGTCTAGTGAACGGTTCGCTGGTGTCACCAATGTCTCGAGGCAGTGTCGCCGCGCCGCCAACGCCTAGTCGCCTCAGCTCGTCGGGATCTCTTTTTACGGCACCATCGCAATCAACACCTATGGACGGTGTTGGTGGTCTGACGGACAGTTCATTCAACGACAGCGAATACTTCTCCACACAAGGTGTTCGGAGAGCGTTCCTTCGCTTCTTCGTGACGCTCCTGAAGAAGTACGCGTCGTACTTGGTACGTACTACGTAGCAAGAATTTGGAGGTGATCGAAAACAAGTTTCTGACGGACAACTTTTAATGCAAAGAACATATCCGCCGCCGGGAGTAACAAGGCGACTGATTCACTCTTCGACACGGAGGCATTCATACGTGATAACGTTGACGCTGCGTCCCGACCATTTGTTGCCCAGCTCATCTCAACACAAATGTTTGATCGTTTCGTGGAAGACCGTGTCTTCAACCCAATGCTTCCAGAAGTTCTCTTCTTTGACCAGTCAATCAACCAGAAGCTCAATCGGTCGCTCACGATCGGAAAGAAGAAATATGACTGCAGCTTTCTCGATGATCGCTCTGATGAGATCCGCGAAACATTCATCGCACCACCACCATCGAACATTGGGCTACCAGACGATGGGACGGTATATCGGGTACGTGATTCCGGTCAACGCTTGCGTGAGTTGTCCAAAGGCTTACGTCGAACGCCTTGGTATTCTGAACAGTACAAAGCATTCCCAAAACTGAAAAAGTACGTCGCTGCGCGCGAATCCGGGCCACCGAACGGTGTGCTGAGCAATATGCCTGTATTACGTAGGTCCCTCTTTGGAACTGTCCGAAAGCCACGAGAACTCTTCCAATCGCGCGAGCAACAGCGCAATATTTCTCAGGTGGACTTTCACCAGCGATTGTTTACATTGAGCAGGTTTGTGCTTTCTCACTTGTTGGGCGAGTGCTGAGTTTGCGGCCTCACAAAATAAGCTGCCATGCCCCTATGCTTTGATAGATGCATGAAAGGAAGTGCAGCAACTTGGGAAGGTACCAGGCGCCTGATTATTTGCGTAAGTGAACTTCAACTAGTTACTTGATAGCTGTGAAGAAGACTCACGCTGAACCTCTTTCCCAACCTGTGTGCGTAGCTACAAACTCAATACCGCGTGTACAGTGCAAGAAAGCATTATCAGATTATGCGCAAGTCGGCAATTGTCATCCAGCAATGGGCTCGTGCTCACATGAGGGTAATTGTACTATGGTCGTTGCTGATCCTCACGCCATGCTGACTCATTTCTCTTATTCTAGGGACGCGCGGAACGAGAAAAGTTCATTCACGTTCGGAAGGCAACGATCACTATTCAGAAGACATATCGAATGCATTGTGCAAGACGAAGATATGCTACCCAACGTCGAGCTCTCCTCAAACTGCAATTTTTTGCTCGAGGATACATCATCTATGCACAGTTTCAGCGCGCCAAGCTCGGGATCCGTCGGCTTCAAGCGCAGTGGCGCAGTAGCTTCCATAAGCGATCATACAAGAATCTGAAGCACCAAATCGTTCGTATGCAAAGCCGTGTTCGAGGACATTTGTCGCGAAAGCGCACAATGAGGTGCGTGGTCGGTGTAGATACCTGTGTGCGTGTCATCTCCTAACCAGTTTGATGCCCAAAGGTGGAAGGTAGAGATGTTCGAAGGATTTCGACGAAAGATATTTGATCTTTGGGAGCAGTGCGACGTACCGCTCTTGCATAGGTCGAAGTTCTGGCTCACCTTCAATCGTCCCGACTTCTTCAATCTTGGGGTACGCACCGTTTGTGGGGCTCCGGTTTGACGGACGCATCTAACACATGAAACCAATGCAGATTTACTTGGAGGAAGAAAGGCGGCTGCAAGCCTACTTCAGGGAAACCAACGCGGCTGCTCATGACGCCTATGAATACTCGACCCAGACTCACATTGCGTCGGATAAGGTGAAGAAGAACGGTATCAAGTCTGTATTCCGTTCCCTTGTGAGTCCTCGTCCTCACGAGGGACACGAGCATAATGGCATCAGCAACGTCGTAAGTACGCTGAGTTGGCAACTACATTCACCGGGTTTCTCTGACAGCGCCTGATGGACTGATTGATACGATCGTCAGGCGTCCGCACGGATTTCCGAAGAGCGCCATCAACTGTACGAATCTCTCAAGCGCCAGACAAGTGTATCTGTGCGGAGCTCGTTCTACGAGCAGTTTGGCATCCCCATCGAATCGAAGAAGAAGAAACGACGCCTCGCTAATCTAGTTTGGACAAGCTACTCAGAGGCCGGCATCAGCGCCGAAGTCTTTATTACCGTGAGCTGCTATTCGGATCGGTACCACCCGTTGCCTGCACAGATCGACCGCCACAAGCAGTTGCGGATCCGCGACGACCTCGCATTCACGGTCAACGCCGCACTCAAGTCCATTCGCTACGCGGCGCCACAACCGGAATCCTCGCTTCTACAGCCGAATGAACGCGAGCTCATCGAGCTCCAACACCAAGTACGCATGCTCGCGGCGCAGAACCATCGCCTCACGGGCGAGCTCCAGAACTCGCAGCGCGAGATGAGCCGCCTGCAGATGGAGCTGCAACTCCACCAGCAGCCGCAGCTACGCAAGCGCAGCAGCATCTTGGCCCCGTCGTCGAGCTAGCCGCCTTCGCATCGCCAGATCGCAGCACACCCAACCGAAAATGAGACACACACTTGGCTGCGGATGAACCCATTGCATTGTGAGATCTTAGGAAGCCATCTGAAGGCACTCGCTGTGTGTGTGTCACTATAAAGAGGGACTGACTGCGACACAGATCCAGATCCAGATCCGAGCATCATCCATCTATCATCACCCAGCAGCGTCCACACACAGAACCTGAAGGGTGGTGGCTGGCACAATACAGTACTAGTCCTGTGGGGAACGTGATGGGAGGCGATCGACACTCGCGTGTTCCTATGCACAAAGTTGCTGGGCAGAACCAAGCACGCGAAGACAGGCGGAGGAGCACACTTTGTTTTCGCATCCCGTCGGCAGCAGTGGCTGGCGGGGACTCGGGGGCTCCGTCGAGCCAAGGATTCCATGGGGGATATTGCGTACGGCAGGTGATACATACCGGAAAGGTCGCGCGTCTTTCGCTCCCGAGTCTAGGGGAGTCCAGACTCAGCATGGCTGTGACGGCGGTGATCTCTTCGCGCTTTTTCCTTCTGAAAACCCATCCCCCCCTCCGCTTCCTCTGGCCCCGAGTCTGGGTGGGTGTTTGTTTGTTTGTGGCTGGGTGACCCACGCGGAAGAAAAGACTCGTTCAAAAAAACTCACGCGTGGCTCGCGCCAGCACACGGCAAACGGCGCTGCTGGTCTGACTAGGAGCTGGCATCATCCGGGGAGAAAATCCAGAGGGGTTTTGTCTCTGGGAATCCAGAGAAGAACGGAAGCAGGAGAGGTGGTTTGCGCGGGAAGGAAGCGACTGGCTTCACCCTCCCCATCAGTTCAAATCACGCAGGGAGGGGGGGAAGAAACCCATGGAGCCGACCCCAACCAACGCCCAGGACGCGACGACGCGAACGCCCCCGCAGCACCACGCCATGGCCATGCGAGCGGATGACGTGCGCGCGCTCGTGGCGCTCGTCGAGAAGCTCGAGGCGTGTCGACGCTCGACCGTCACCGCCGACGGTAACCACCTTATTCACGCGACGGTGCGCGAGGACGACGCGTTCACGCGCTGTGGGCAGAACCTTCTGACGCACGCACGCGAGTATCTGGCTGCGGTTACGGCTCTGGAACCACGCGCCGAGCGCCGTGCGTTTCACGAGACCCTCCCAGGTGGGGCCGCCAAGGGAGGCGGCGCCGACGACGAGTGGGCAACCCGCCGCGTCGAGCACATGGAGACGAGCGGATACGACATGACGACGCCGCCGCTCTCGCCACCGTCCGCGAGCGTGCTCACCGGCGTGCTCAGACGGGAAAATGCGAGCCTCATCGCCAAGATCCGACGGCTCGAGGAGGAAGCCAAACGAACGGATGACAAGTCGGCTTGGGGGGAGGAACATTTTGTGCGACGGGTAAAGGCGTTAGAGATCCAGTGTACGGAAGCTGTTGCCGAGAAGACTCGCCTGGAGGTGAAGTGCACCGAAGCTCTTGCTGAGAGGGATCGCCTCAAGATCGAGCGGGATGCTGCAGTCGCAGCCAAGGATGCCATGGTGACCAAGTATGCCGAGGCTGAGGCGGAGAAAGATCGTGCTAAGACCGAGTGTGCCGGTCTCCTCACAGACAAGCGTCGTCTACAACGCGAGCGGGATGAAGCTGTCGCCGCAAAGGAGTGCCTGGAGACCAAGTGCGCCAACGCCGCCGCAGAAACACGGTGTGCGGAGAACAACATCGCGGCTATTGTTGCAGACAATGACCGTCTTCGCGCCCAGAGTGCAGACGCTATTAGAGAGAAGGATCGCCTGAACGTCCAGTGCGCTGAGTTGGCTGCTCAAAATGATCTCCTGAAGAAGCAGTACGCTGAGGCTATCGCTGAGAAAATCCGCCTTGAAGATGCATGGATGCAAGCGGCCAAGGAGAAGGACCAGTTTGAAAGCAAGTGTATTGAGGCGGTCACCGAGTATGACCTCCTGAAGGTCCAATACGTGAAACTTGTGACCGAACACAGCGACCTTGGGAATCAACATGCAGAATCTGCCTCCCAGAAGGAACAATTAGAGTTGGACTGTGCCTCTCATCAAGTCGTCGCAAACGAGCTGCGAGACACGATCACGCTCTTGCAGACGCAGCTGACACACTCGGAACAAGCCTTGTGTGAGGCAAAAGAGGCGGCTGCAGCCATGGAGACGCAACTCACTCGTGCTAAGCGAAGCGACACGATGGAAACGAGCGGAACGGACAGCGACGACAGTGAAGCGCCCACTCGCCTGTCGATGCGGGTCCTCGCCATTGAAGACGATTGTGAGTCGAGACCAGAGATCGATGTCGCATCGCAGCGGACCGCGAGATCTCGCACGCGAAGCGGCGATGGCTTTGCTTCCCACAGAGGTGACGCCTCTACACGCCGACGGTCTGCTGTGCGGGCCCGCAGCAACACGGTCTCCAGCACCGACAGCCGGAAATCGCAGCCGGGCACTCCACTCGATCCCGCGCGCCCTTGCTCACGTTCTCGGTGTGCTCAAGTGAACCAACTCGCGTCGCCTTCGAAGAGCGAGACCTTTCGGCACCCGCTCCGAACAAGCTTCCACGTCGGCTCACCAGCGCCGTCGTGTGCTTCCGTCGACGAATCGAGCGAGACCCCCGGTCGATTCCGCGCTTCTCAGTCCAAAGTGTCGTCCCACCAGCCGAACGAGTCTCGCCCGCGGTGGCGGTGGTGACTTTGACGGTACATATCCCAAACTACTCAAATTCCCTTATGAACAGCAGCTAGTGTTTTCCACACCATGTCGAAGTGTGTGGATGGTGACGAGACATGCCCGGTCCGACCGAATCGCGGCTGCGTCGGATTACGCACACCATTAGCGAAGAGGTCTCTTTCTCACCGCCGCCAGTCGAGAATGCGGATCTCGGCTGGATCTTTTGCGACACAGCCGCGTCCGACCGCTGCGACTCATCGAGGAGACCCTCAGAAGAGCCCTCCATCCATTCCATTTTGTCCGTGTCGGGTGGCAAATGCCGATCTGTCTCACAGGATTACGAAAGGCCTGGAAGTCGCCCTTCAACCGCCACGACCTTCACTCTGGACCACATTACACCCAATAAACCGCATGGGTCTTCGCCGATAATAATGGGTGAGAATAAAAAACCCAACGAAAGTTAGGACGATATCTTGTACTGTACCCGCCACCTTGCGCGCGTTCGTTGTGTTTTTGGGTATTTGAGACGTCGCGGCCATGCGAAGTCGCCCCAACCACCACCCCGAATAAAACGCGTTGGGCATTGAAGTTCTCCCGGACGGCGCCGTAATCAGAGGGGTCTCCTCGCGCGACGGACCGCCGGCACCGAGGCAGAGTGAGAGAATACGTACACGGCCCCCACGGCGACCAGCGAGAGAGACAGGGCTGCTCGGAACCATGGCGAACTCTGGCGACGGCGCGCGTGCGCCACATTTGGATCCGCATCCCCACACATTCACCGCCACGACGATGGGTGCAACGTTCTCTTCTGACCAAGCCACCCAAAGCGGCGCGGCGGCCGCGGCGTGGTCGCTGGACGATCTCCACGAGGAGCTGCTCGCGAACGTCGTGCGGTGCCTCGCGCCGCGCGACGTCGAGGCGCTCACCGTCGCATCGAAAGTTGTCGCACGCGACGTCCTCCCGCGGTTCCCGATCTGGAAGGAGCTGTTCTGCTACCGGTGGAATATGTGGAACTTTGCGCTCGAGAAGGATGACGACCGCGACGCCGTGGCGATCGAGATTGACGCGCGCCTGAAAGCGCTCGCGCCGAGGTGCGTGTTTCTGTTTTTCTGTGTTTTGATGTTTTGTTTTCGTGCCCGGGGAGCGCACCGCGACTGGCGTGAGTTCCCATGCGTGGTCGCCAAAGACACGCACATATGCGATTGCATGGCTTTACTGACGAAAGAGAATTGGTTATGTAGTGGAGTCTCGGAGAGTCGCTTGTATCAGTTGCTGGCCCACGCCGTGACGCCCGTGCCGTCGTTTGCAGATGTGCGGCAAACCCAACGTGGGCGCTACTTTTCCCATGTCGATCACGCGTACGTGCTTGTGAACTTGATGGCCTACATTCGTACAAGTATCTGAGTGGGCATGGTGGTGATGCATATGATAGAGTCGAGGCGATCGGGGACCCCATCCGGCGACGCACGCTTGACATTGCCTACACGGGTCGCATGCTCGGCGGCGACCGATCGGTGCGTGCAAACGCTCCGTTTTTCCCGTCGTTCCGCGTCGCAGTTTATGCGATCGAGAACGAGGAGAAGCGCAAGGTTTACCGTGTTGGTATCGCAGCTAGCGGATACTTCGAAATCTCGATCCACTCGAATCCAAACAGTCAAGGTCGCATGGGGCGACTCCAGCAATTGTGGCGCCACATTGATAGCGATGTGACTGCCATCGGGCTCGCGACAGCGTCGTTCCCACTGATTGACAAACAGCCCGGCTGGGACAACCAGTCAATTGGTTACCATGGCGATGATGGCCATTTTTTTCATCGAAACAATCGGGTACGCATTGCGTACAGTTCCAGCGGCCCTTGATGTGTGCTAATCAACCATGTGCAACAAAGCAGGGTCGGCGATTTGCGAAGCCTTTTGGAGCTGGTGACACGGTCGGATGTCGCCTACATCGAGATCTTCAGTCGGGGCGATCCTTCGTCACCTTCACGAACAATGGCGAGGTCATCCGGCGTAAGTACCTGGCGAGTACACATACGTCGGGCTTTCGGGCGCGTCAGACTAAATCTGTCGCGTTGCGTATATCATAGACGGCGACATGGGTTTTGAATGTCCTCATTCATCATGGTATCCAGTCGTGGGGCTTGATTCGCACGATGTGATCCACTTCAACTTCGGGCAAGAACCGTTCGCGTGCGCAGGAGCCGTTGGTACGTGTGCATGCTGAGCGACAACTTCTGGGGTATCAGTCAATGACCGTATACAATGCTTTCATTGTGATCTACAGATGCACTGTTCGACGAATGCAACGGTCAGTATGAGTTACTAACGAGCCACATGGCCTGGTACAACATCAGCGAGTCTGATGCTGAGAGCAGCGCCGACGAGTCCTCAAGTGGATCTGGGGAGTCCAGTTCGGATGAAGAGTCGGTTGATACGGACTTCGAGATGGGTTATGATCGACTGTCCGACATGTCGGAGTTGGTGACATATATGAGCCAGTTCCTAGACGAGCAAGATGCGGTCGAAGTCGAGGAGCAAGACGGAGGCACTGAAACCGACGAGGAAATGTAGGCTGCTTAATATGTGAAGATATGTTATTCGCCGAAGGCATTTTCAAAGAGCAGCATTGTATTATCGATAAAGTGAAAACAAAAGAAATCGCTGCTCATGCTGTTCCACACACTCCTGTGCCGGTCCTACTTGAGTGCGGCCTTCAAGGCGTCTGCGAGTGGACCAACGTTCTCCAAGCCCAGCTTGTGGGTCTCGCAAAACTTGCGCGCGGCTTGGACCGGATCTTCCGAGGCGTGAAAATCAAGCACTATGTTCTTGCCGCCAACATCAACGTCTATGGATACCATGACGTCGCCAGGAGAGCTTGGCTTTGTTGGCTGAACGGGGGTTTGCTCAACGGAAGCAGGGGGTTGCTGCTGCGCGACAGCTTCTGGTTGTGTGGCGTCCTCGAGCTGCGCGGAGGTTTGTTGGGACATCTGCCGTTGCTTTTCGGCAATGAGGTCGAACAGCGTCTTTTCCAGCAAAATCTTGCACTCGAGGAGCTGGTCGCCGTCAAATTGCATGCCCATCTCCGAGCGAATGATCTCGAGCTTCTCCATACAAAAGGCATTCGCAGTCGCTGCCGGTTGCTCGCCCTGAAAGTACAGCAGGTCAAACACGCGGCCGCCGAGCGTCACAGGTAGCTGGACATACGGCTCGGCGCGAGGCGGCTGCGGCGCAGCTTCCTGCGATTCCTGGGCTACTTCCGTTGGCACGGGAGAAGCTGGCAGCTGCTGGCGAATGGCGTCGACAAGCTGCGCGGCATTTTGGGCGAACATCGGGCCTTCTTGCATACCGATCCGCTTGAGAAACATTTCGGCCGTACGCTCCACGCTGTCACCTTCAAAGTACTCGAGCGTGGCGGCCTGGTTGTTGCCGAGCGTGATCGGGAGCCGCACGAGAGGCTGGCGTTGCTGCTGCTGCTGCGCAGCGGCTATGCGAGCGGCCTCCTCAGCCGCAGCCTCCGCCTGTGCGCGTTCCGCAGCCTCTTTTGCGGCACGTTCCTGAGCGAGTTCTGCGATCCGGTTGTCAATAATCGGTATGAGCTGCGCCAGCATGTTGGCCGCGTTGTTGGCGTTCGCGAGCCCATTGTCGTTAAGGTATCGGACCGCACTCTCCCTCGAGGTGTAGCCGTCATAGTGCACCAAGATTGTCGCGCGCTCATTGACCGTCAGTGGGATCGAGAACAACTCCTTCGTTGGGGCTACGGGCGGTACGGGTTGAGTGGGCTGAGTCGGGGGCGCCGCGGGCTGCATCTCCGCAATGCGCCGGTTGATTTCGTTCGCGATTTGCGGAGCGAACTGCTCAATGTACGCCGCATCCGTGATCCCGACGCTACGAAATGTCTCGCGGGCTTCTTCCATTGCGTCGCCATTCTCAAAGTGGCGCGCCGTAGCCTCACGGCCATCGATCGCGAGCGAGAACGAGAACAGTTCCTTTCGCGCGGGCTGGATCTGCTCGAGCTTGGCGAGCACAATGTCCACAACCTGCGGGTAAAGCTCACGCATAGCGTTCATGGTGAGGTCACCTTCATAGAGGAAACGTTCGACCGAGGCCTCGACGGTCTCGCCCTCAAACTTCTTGAAGTCGCGCGTGACGCCATTGATAGTGAGGGGCATGTGCAGCTGCACGACGGGCGACGGCTGCGCTGCTGCCGCTGCGTTCTCCGACGCCTGCATCTCAGCGATACGACCACGCAGCATGCCCGAGAGCTGGTCGACGACGGCGCGCACGCGCGTTGCGTCGCTGTTCGCGAGCAAGCCGTGGTTGCGGGCAAAGCTCACGGCCGCGTCTTCGATGCTCTCCCCACGCATGAGCTGGAGGTCCTTGAAGCTGCCGTCGACCTGGATGGGCATCGTGACGAGCACGTCGCCGCCAGTTTTGGGGGACGACAAGCTTGCGGCGCTCTGCGCCACCGTGGACGCGACGAGTGCGGCACAGAGCAGAGCGTAAAACGAGGCCTTCTTCCACATGTTGATGACGAGACAAGGGACGGATGGAGAACGAGAGTGGTGAACTGGTGGGCAAGTGCTTCTCCAGGCAGTGTGTGCAGAGGAGAGAAAAACTGCGGGACTGACAAGCGACGCGCGAGCAGCGACTCGCTCGCCCCCCTCGCCGACCCGCCCGCCAGCCAGCGGATCTTTTGTCGTGTCCTTCCACGAAATATCGAAAGATACACCGCATACCCCGAAATGAGTACCAATATCTTGTACTTGGTATGTGCAGTTGCCAAAAAGGGGTAGAAATAGTGGTGGTCGTGTCGGTTCACTGAACCAGAGTGTCGTTTGGCGGGCATTATCGTGGATCACGATCGCGATCACGATGGAAGGAACGATCAGCATCGCGCACGTACCACACAACAGAGCCTTCATCCAAAGGCGGCACACGGAACGCTTTGGTTCTACCATTGCGGGGCGGAAAGTGTCGCCATGTTTATGCGATCGCTGAGGCAGAACGTGTCGAGGGGCATGAACCTCAGAAGCGCGAGGATCATCGTCGCCTGAGTACGTGTCTCGTGTTGCGTATATCACGTTTATTCGACTGAGGGTCGATCGCAGCGATTCGCAGGTGATCAATCATGAGGAGATGACATCACCCTTGGTTCCGGAGCTGAGCGGCTCCCTCCCGATTGTGACAGGGGCAGTTCCCAAGAAACAAAGCGAAGCATGGAACCCCAAGGAAGCTCGCCGACGGCTCGGTCGGCGCGTCGCGTCGGCGTGCTTTTAGCAGGTGTGGGGGGCGTCGGCGAGGCCTTCACACACGTTCTTCAACAGCGCTTCTGCACTGCTGAACTGGAGGTGCGGTTGGTTGCGATCGGCGACTCGAAGGGCTTCGTCGTGGTATCGTCGAGTGGTCAACAAACTCTCGAATGGAGCCATGTTGCGGCGATTATTGACCACAAAAAGCGAGGGCACTCTGTGCCGTCGTCGGTGGATGTAGCAGGCTTGTCCGAAGTCCAAGCGTTGAATGGGCTGACGGCTGCGTTGCACCACTTTCATACGCAACGCGTACTCGACGATTACGTCGTGGTGGACTGCACAACGTCAAGAGCCATCGCGCCGGCACTGATCGAGGCCAAACAATTGGGGTTTGCCGTCATCATGGCAAACAAACTACCAGTGGGGGGACCGTTCGAGCAGTACCAGCAGCTTACGTACGGTGAAAAGGGGCGTGTGCGATACGAGGCGACTGTCGGAGCCGGGGTGCCCGTGATCAACGTTGTCCAACGCATCGTCGCATCTAAGGACTCCATTCAGACCATTGAAGGCGGGCTGAGTGGCACGATAACCTATATATTGTCAGCGATGAATCGGTAAGCTGTGTTGTCGAACGCCCTCGTGACTGGCCTTGACCGTGTAAATGAGCTGTGGATAGTGGAGAGTCGTTCAGCACCGGCCTCAAGGAAGTCCACGAACTCGGGATCACTGAAAATGATCCACGCGAAGATCTATCGGTACGAATGTTAGCATTTTTTTGCAGTGGGTTCTAGATGATTCAAACCTGTTTAACGCTTCCAGGGTGCCGACGTCGGACGGAAGATGGTCATTCTCGCCCGAGAGATGGGCATCGCCGCTGAAGCATCCAACATTGAGATCATCCCTTTGCTACCAAAGGAGGCATTTGATCTGCCTGTGGACAATTTCATGCGCTCGCTTCATCTGTATGACGACGGTAGGTGAATACTCGTATTCGTCGTATTTCGCATGTCTGACGAGTTCTGACTTGGGTGTGGTAGCATTCAAAGCCCAGTGGGAAGCAGCCTCTCGCACCGGCCACGCCCTTGCTTATATCGGCACAGTCCACGCCGATGGGCGCATTCGCATCGGCCTTGAGCGCGTTCCACCGAACAGTCTCTTCGCCACTGCATCGAGTAAGCGAAGATCTCGACTTGATTGTGGTCTTCAATCGTTGTTGGTCTGACGGGCTGTTTGAATCGTTTCTAAAGGCACTGAAGGCGTGGTCTCGATTACGAGCGACTGGTTTCCTGAGCCACTCATGATCCGTGGCACTGGCGCTGGCGCTGCCTCCACGGCAGCTGCCATCGCCGGCGATCTTGCCGCCATCCTCCGGTGAAAGGCTTCATGGGTTTCCGTACTTAACCGAATCCAATCTACGATCTTCAACTTGGTCGAACTGTACAGACACTACAAAGTACGAACTTCGGTTGAGTGACACACTTGAATTTTCAAAATGGACGACCATCACTCTGCTTCCCCCTCCTTCCATCCCCTCTCCTGCCAATTTTCCCCGGTCATCGCAGACGGGCAGCGCATTTCCATTCAAACATCCGAAAAGCTCCGCGCGCAAGGCTCTCCGCTTCCCAGCGCCCGACCACCCCACCGCCACCACCACCATGACCACCCACGTAGAGAAGGCACTCCCGGAGCCGTCGCCCGAGCCGCGCACGGCGCAGTCGCCCGACAAGACCAGCTCCAAGGGCGTGATCGACGAGATGCTCTCGCCCGTGTCCAAGCTCGAGCTCGCGCGCAAGTACGCGGCTGAGGAGCAGCAGCGCCGCGTTGAGAAGGCCTGCGAGCGCATGGTCGAGGCCAAGAAGGCCCAGATCGTGAAGGAGCTCGAGGTCGAGGCGCGCGTCGAGACCCACACAACCTTCAGCGACGGGGTCAAGCAGAGCGGCCGCTTGTCGACCATTGCGATGCGCATTGTCGGCGCGTTCAAGTCCACCGCCCAAGAGCCCACAGCGACCGAGGAGGTACGTGATGCCAGGTTATTGGTGGCCGCTAGAGCTTTTTCTTCGCGCTGAACGTATTGGTGCTCATGGCGACTTTGATGGCTGCGTAGGATGAAGCGGCTTCACCCACCCGAAAGCTCTTGCAGTGAGTAGCTTCACCTGGGTGCTCTATGCATAGCACGCACTAACCAGTTGAATGGTGCACTACAGAGCGACCCGGAAGAAGCTTAACGCGCTTGCGGCTAGCGACGCTGTCGATGCCGAGCTGCCCGCCACGAACTACCACTTGAAGCAGTTGGGCCTCGCGAACGACAAGATCAACATTTACGCGCCCATCCAGGAACAGCAGAATGAGATTCGCCGCCGTCGCGAAAGTGCGATTCGCTGCCAGGAGAAGTACATGCAGGAGAACGCCGAATACCCCGGCGATGATGGCTACAAGTCTGGCGAGGACTCGGATTTCGCACCTGCCGAGGATGACGACGAGGATGCTGATGCTGAGAGCGATATTGATGCGGACGAAGACGACGACGATTCGGACATTGAGATCGATGAAGAGGAAGTCCGTCAGCTCTTGGCAGACCAGGCGGAGTTCGTTCACAGCGTCTCCACGCTCAAGAAGCATGCTAAGCGATCCAAAAAGGCCAAGCACACGTCCTCGCTGTTGCCCACAAGCCCCGTGCCGATTGTCGGAGCGGTTCTCGCTCTTCTCCTCGCGCTCGCGCTCGCGATCTTCTTTGCCGAACAGGGATCGGGTTTCTGCAGGGCACTCATCGCCCAGACCCCGCGGGCCGAAGGTATGTGTACCCATCTCGCTCTGTGATGTGGCCGTTGACACTCACTTGGATTCCTTTTATGCTGACCGCAGAGCCGCGCATCCTCACGTGCAACTTCGTGCTGCGGATCGAGGAGTTCTTCCTCGGCATCGTGCGCGCGCTGTCGTTCCAGTCGTGAGTCGTCGTTCTTCACCAAGGGACGCAAGGTTTTCAAGCTGCCATGATGCAGTTTATCTTTTTCTCCATTTCATATGTAACCTCGGTAGGATTAGCACAGTGTAACCTTGTATAGAATTCCGATTTGACTGCAATTCAATATGCGGATAAGTGTACCCCTTCTATCAACCTGTCAAATTGTATGTACTTGGTATCGCTCTCTGGCTCGGTATGTGATTCCAGAGGGTTGTGGCTTCCTTCCGCCACACCATCCAGATACGGGCAGCTCCCATCGTGTGGAATTCTTCCCTGAAAGCGAACCCATCCAATCGAGAGACCATGGCGGTGCTGTCGTTTGAAGGCGAGCGCGAGCTCGTGACTGAGCCGCGCGCCCACGAGCTGCTGCGCGCGTACGCGGACGTGCTGTCGGCGGCTGAGACGCCGGCGTTCACGCACATCACGCTCCGCAACAAGAGCTACACGCTCGAGGCGGCGCGTGTGATCGCCGCGTTTTTCTCGTCGCTCGACGCGCGCGGCGCGTTCGCGACGCTCACGAGCGTCGACTTTGCCGACATGATCGCGGGCCGCCCCGAGGACGAGGCGCTGCAGGTGCTCGCGACGCTCTGCGACGCGCTCCAGCGCGTCAAGACGCTCACGCGGATCGATCTGAGCGACAATGCGCTCGGCGAAAAGGGCGTGCGCGCGTGCTTTGGGCTGCTGCAGGCGCAGGAGCAGCTCACACATGTCTACTTTTGCAACAACGGCATCTCGGCCGCCGCGGCCGCGGTCATCGCCGACGAAGTGCTGCTCTTCCGCGGCGCCGACGCGCCGACCAAGCTCGAGACGTTCCATTTTTACAACAACATGAGCGGCGACGGCGGCGCCAAGGCGCTCGCGCGGCTGCTGCCGCGCTGCCCGCGTCTGCGGGACCTGCGTTTCTCGGCCACGCGCGCGCAGCGCGAGGGAAGCCTCGCGTTCGCGCAGGCGCTCGCGAGTCTCACCAAGCTCGAAAAGATCGACCTCAGTGACAACACCTTCGCCGCCGAGGGCGGCATCGCGATCGCCGCGGCGCTCAAGCAGCAGCCGCACCTTACGGAGATCAACCTGCGCGACGCTGCGATCGAGGACGACGGCATGACCGCGATCGCGTCGGCGCTGAAAACGCTCCCGGGCGTCACGTCGCTCGACGTGTCGGGCAACGAGCTCACCGCCGAGAGCGTCCGCGCGCTCGCGTCGGCTGTGCGCCACCTGCCGGCGCTGCGTGTGCTCCAGGTGGAGGAGAACGAGTTCGGCTCTCGCGGTGCCAAGGCGCTCGCCAAGGCGCTCAAGAGCGCGGCGCCCGCCCTCGAAAAGTTGATCGCCAACGTCAACGAGATCGGCACGTCGGGCGCCGTGGCATTGGTCGAAGCCGTGGCCGACAAGACGTCCATCAAGACGCTCGAAATCGACGGCAACATGATCTCGAGCGACGGTGTCGCAAAGATCGAGGCGCTACTCGAGCACAAGAACAAGAGCAGCGTGCTCGGCTCGCTCGAGGACAACGACGAGGATGGTGATGACGATGACGAGGAGGAGGAGGAGGAGGACGAGAACGACGAAGAAGACGAGGCGGTGCTGCCGCCGCCCGCGCCCGTCAGCGGTTCGGTCGATGCGCTCTCGGCGCTGCTGGAGCAGTCGCTCGTGATTTCCGACGACAGCCAGGCGCCCGTCCAGGCGCTCTTCGCGTTCAAGAGCACGCAGCGCGAAGTCGTGGACGCCGCGCGCGCCAAGGCGTTGCTTCGCGAGGCCGGCGTCGACCCCGAGGCCGCGACGCCGCTGCGCTTCACGGCTATCACGCTGCGCGGCAAGTCGTACACGGACGACGGCGCGCACGCGATCGCCGACGGCTTTCTCTCGCGGCTCGCCAAGGGCGACCTCCAGGTGGTAGACCTCGCCGACGTGATCGCCGGGCGCCCCGAGGACGAGGCGCTGCGCGTGCTCGCGACCATGTCACGTGCGCTTCGTGGCCACGTGCTCGACGACATTGACCTCAGCGACAACGCGCTCGGCGAGAAGGGTCTCCGCGCGTGCTTCGACCTGCTCATCCCGCAGCCCAAGCTGCGCCGCCTGCTGTTCTGCAACAACGGCATGTCGGCCGCGGCCGCGCAGGTCATCGCCCAGGAAGTCGTGCTCCAGAACGGGGCCGGCGCTATCTCGCCGCTCGAGGAGTTCCAGTTCTACAACAACATGAGCGGCCACGACGGCGCGCTCGCGATCGCCGGCGTGCTCGGCCAGTGCACGAACCTGCGCGTGTTCCGCTACGCGAGCGCGCGCGCCGGCCCGGACGCCAGCGAGGCGCTCGCACGTGACGTGGGCACCCACCTGCGCCAGCTCACGTCGCTGGACCTGAGCGACTGCTCGTTCCAGGACAGCGGCGTCGACGCCGTGGCCTCGGCCGTCAAGGCCCAAAAGCAGCTCACGACGCTCAAGCTGCGCGACGCGTCGCTCGGTCCAGAGGGTGCCGCCCAGGTGCTCCAGGCGGCGGTCGACAGCGGCATCCAGCTGCGTTCGCTCGATCTCTCGGGCAACGAACTCGCGGACGAAGGGCTCGAGCTGCTCGCGCCGCTGCTCAAGAAGCAGCCCCAGCTCGAGGTGCTGCGTCTCGACGAGAACGAGATCACGTCGGCCGGGCTCAAGGCGTTTGCTGCGGCGCTGGCCGGCCCGGACAGCCTCGCGAGCCTGCAGGAGCTGTCGCTGTGCGGCAACGAGATCACGGCGCGTGGCGCGCTCGCGGTCGCCGAGACGCTCGCACCGTCCAAGAAGCAGCTCGCCAAGCTCGAGCTCGACGCCAACATGATCTCGGACAAGGGCGTGGCCGCG
This sequence comes from Pythium rishiriense, assembly GCA_023335895.1. Classification (NCBI taxonomy): domain Eukaryota; phylum Oomycota; class Peronosporomycetes; order Pythiales; family Pythiaceae; genus Pythium; species Pythium rishiriense. Next base: position 117,923 of record JAADVT010000005.1, read on the forward strand.
CTCCAGCAAGTGCTCGCCGCGAACGGCCAGAGCGCCGTGCTCGGCTCGCTCCAGGACAACGACGGCGACGACGAGAGCGACGACGACGACGAGTAAGCCCCGGGCTCCGTTGTTGGTATCCGACGGGCCGGACCACAAGGGCCATGACCCATTCAGTAAGTAGAGAAAGACCTTTCGTAGTGTGGAAACCAAGTGTGTCTCTATGTCAGGCCAGGAACTCGTCCAGGAGGTCCTGGAGCATGTGGTCCTGCGAGCGGAAGCTCATGGTAGTGCTACCGCTGCTGCGCCGCCGCGGCGGGGGCTTACGCTCGCGGCCGACGGCGTCCTCGCTCCCGCTTGTCTTGTCGTCGCTCGCAAAGGGCTTGTCGTCGGCGCCCGTCGGCTCGTCGTCGTCCATCTCGGGTGACGTCCACTTGCGCGCCGAGAGCCAGCTCGCCGTCGACGCGCTCTCGCTGTACGTGGCCTTGGTCGTACCGCCGCCTCGATCCCCTCGGTCCTTGGCATCGGCGCGTGGAGGCGGCGGCGCCGCCGGCCGGACCGTGTCGCCGCCGGACGCGTCGTAGTGCTTGCGGCTCGACGCGAGCAGATGGCTGTCGCCGTGGCCCGCGACGTTGGGCAGCGCGGACGCCGACTCGCGCCACCAGCACCGGCTCGAGGCCGGCGCGTCGCTCCATCCTTTCTGCTCGGCCTTGAGCGGCAGCGCGAGCATGGGCTGGGACGGGCTCGGCGCCACGGGCGGCGCGGCTGCCACGGGTGCCACGAGGCTCACGGGCCGCGGCACCTGCTGGTCGAAGTACCGGTGCTGCAGCGCCTGCGCGGCCGTGAGCCGGCGGCTCGGGTCGTACTGGAGCAGCTCGCTGATGAGCTGCACGGCCGGCTTGCTCGTGTACGCCGGCAGCACGTGATGCCACGCCACGGGCGCACACTTGGGGAACTTGAACTGCATCTGCGCGACGGTCGTCACGGCCTCGGGCCAGTTGTCCTTGGTGGGCGAGCCCAGCACCTTGGCGATGCGGCAGAGCTGGTCGGCCTCGGACGAGCCGGCGAAGAGCGGCGCCTGGAGGAAGAGCTCGGCCATGATGCAGCCGCACGCCCAGAGATCGATGGGCGAGTTGTAGGTCGTCGCGCGCAGCAGCAGCTCCGGGCTACGGTACCAGCGCGTCGACACGTAGTCGGTGAATGGCGGCCGCGCGCGGATCTCGCGCGCCTGGCCCAGGTCGGCGATCTTGAGCGTCTCGTCGTGGCACAGCAGGTTCTCCGGTTTGATGTCGCGGTGGAAAAACCCGTGCTTGTGCATGTACGCGAGCCCGGCAAAGAGCTGGTACATGATCGACTTGATCTGCGCCTCTGAGAGCCAGCCCGCGGGCATGGCCGTCGGGTCCGACTCGCCCGACGCAGCCGCGGCAGCCTGCCGGTGGTGGTGGCGCAGCACCTTGTGGAGCGACGACTGCATGTACTCGAACACAAAGTAGAGCTCCTCTTTGTCGCGCACCACTTCTTTGAGTTGCACGACATTTTCGTGGCGCAGCACGCGCAGCGACTTGAGCTCGCGCAGCTGGAGACACTCTTCCCACGTCGGGAACAGCGCCTTCATCTTCTTGATGGCCACGAGTTCGTTGGTCTTGAGGCTGCGCGCCTTGGAGACCTCGCCAAAGGTGCCGTCGCCCAGGCGCTCAAGAATCTCGTACCGGTTCATTGTATGTTTCTTCCGACGTGCATGCTGTTTGCACTGCTGATCCTCTGAAGGGAGGCTCTCCCCACCCCGGACGGCGAGTACAGGCGGCTCTAAATAGACAACAAACCCCAATGATTGAGACTAGCGAACGCCCTGTATTAGTCCTCCCTACTGGTCCTTGGTAAGCTTGGCGTAGTTCTCCATCATCCAGCGCAGCGTGCGCGCGACGCCGTCAATGTCAACCTTGTGCTTGGCGCTGATGGGCAGCACGGCCATGTCCGTGGCCTGGCGCAACCGCAGCAAGTTCTTGTCGGCCCCGCGCTCGTCCATCTTGTTGGCCACGAGCAGCGACGGCCGCGTCGTGATGTTGGGCGCGTACAGCTCGAGTTCGCGCTGCAAGTGCGTGAGATCCTGCAGTGGGTCGCGGCCTTCCGTGCCCGCCGTGTCCACGACATACAGCAAGATCTTGGTGCGCTCAATGTGGCGCAAAAAGTCGTGTCCCAGCCCGACATTGCGGTGAGCACCTTCGATGAGCCCGGGGATATCCGCCACGCTCAGACGGTAGGTATCAGGAAACTCGACGATGCCCACGAACGGATGGAGCGTCGTGAACGGATACGGTGCGATCTCGGGCGTCGCGCGGCTCAGACGGCTGAGCAGCGTCGACTTGCCAGCGTTCGGGTATCCCACGAGCCCCACATCGGCGATGGTCTTGAGCTCCAGCTCATAATACTGCGACGTTCCCGGTGAGCCGACGTTCTTATTCTCGGGCATGTGCTTGCGGAGGCGCCCAAAGGTCGTGGTCTTGCCAGCGAGGATTCGGTTGCCCAGCCCGGGCTTGCCACCCACCGCCGCCTGGAAAGTCGCGCCGTGGTGATCCAGGTCGAACACGGGGGTGAGTCTGTCCACAATCTCGACCTCACCCGAGTCAAGGTCGCGCTCGTACTGTGTGCCAGTGAAACCCGAAGTGTAAGCATACAGTAGAACTCCGGCAATAAAAGCACATCACGGTCAGCGTACCCGGTCCACGCGCTTGATGATCGTGCCGCATGGAACCTTGACGATGCAGTCCTTGCCGCGACGACCAGCCGAGTCATTCGCTGTGAAAATAAGAGCCATGAGCCTATTGATTGACCTATCCACGATGATCACAGCTCGCAAGGAAGCCGAAGTGTAGCTGGAAAAACGTACGCATGCCGTTGAGCCCGGCGCCGCCGCGAAAGTGGTGCGTCGCGTTCGCGAGGTTCTGCACGCGCTCGTCGGCGCGGATAAACACGTTTCCTCCGGCGCCTCCGTGGCCACCGTTCGGGCGCTTGCGCATGGCTGACTCGCTGAAGAAGCTGCTGCAGCCGTTGCCGCCGTGGCCGCCCGTGGCCTTGATGCGGATGCGGTCCACGAAGCGCCGCTTCGAGTGCTTGGCGCGGCGCACGCTCACCTTCTGCTTAACCTGCTCCTGGACCTTGGTCGTGTCACCCTGCGGGAGTCGGTCGTCGTCCCAGTCGTCCCACTCGGCATCCAGATCATCGTCGTCGTCGTCGAAGTCGTCGTCACTCCAGTCGGCCTCCATGTACTCCTCGTCATCATCATCTTCTTCACCATCGCTGTCGTCGTCGCCCTTGCGCGTGGAGAAGGACGCGCTGGCCGAGCGTAGCAGTCCGCCCGACTTGCGGCCAATGCCTAGGCGCAGCGGCGTGGCCGACACGGCGCGCGCGAGACAGTTGAGCCGCAGCATGCCTCTTGACGATTCTGCGTAGGGTGCGGTTGCTCTTTGTTTGTCATCGCTGGTTGGTTGGTTTCGGCTCAGCTTGTGGCAACATAAACGCAACGTAGAAGTTATTACGCAACATAAAGAACGTGGCTACAAATAGTGAACTTCAGGAATTGAAAGTGGAATAATGTGAACTTAGCAGATATACTCACTTCTATATGTCAAGAGCGGGGGGTGCCTGACATGAAATCTCCCATATTAGAAGAGCGTCGCTCTCGAGATGTCGTGGACGACAACCACCCTAATAGAAGTCTTGGTCACAATGAAGCCACTAATGTCACTGTGGGGCCACGCCAATTTGGGGGCGAAAACTTGATACTCCGCGACAGTCTGTGACACGGACTTGTACTGGCGATAATGGAGCAACACAGTGTGTTTGAACGCGTAGCTGTATTGACGTTTCTTAGACTTGCACGGTGTCGAGAGCTTCCCCTTGATCGCTGTGCAGCCTTGGTGACGCATGACGGCTGACGTTGTTCGAGTGTCTGGCGCGGTTGTGAATGGAAGCGAGTGAGCACCAACCACTGGGAGACGGTCTTGTGATGACAGCTCCGCATCAACTTGCGCCACGCATGTCATGGACCCTCACGAGAATGACTGGTCAATAAAAGGAGGGACTTTGATGCCATTGATACGGGGGACCAGATCGGTAAATTTCAAAAATAATAGGGAGGGCCGAAAACCACCACAATAGTGGAGCGCCGCTCTTGAGATAACACCGATCTTGACATATAGAAGTGCGTAAATGACTATTCGGACAGGTCGATCTGAGTCTGATGCGATACTAAACCAGTACAGAGTCTGATGCGATACTAAACCAGTACACCGTTTACTGCAATTAGTCTGAGTTGAGAATTAGTCTGTGCCTGCATCCGTTTTGCTCAGACCATATTGTGTGATTCCATCTTGGCGGAGGGAAGTGCCCGAGGAAATGGTCTGAGATGGCGCGGTTTCATAGTCAGGGAAAAGATCAGAGAGAAAGATCGTTCGGCGTCAGTGTGGCATTGCGATGCCTCAAATAGAACCGGGGCGTCCAGACAGCGACCGGACGCTGGTGTGTGTGCTGTGCTCTCGCCAGCCGCACTCTGCCACTCTGGCAGCAAGCCCCACTCTGGCTGCCAGCCCGCCAACAAGATGGAGCCGTGCGCCACCTGCGCCGATGATGCGAGCGGTGTGTCACACCGCTGTGATCGCTGCGGACGCCACTGTCACGTCTTCTGCGGCACGCCAATTAGTGAGGGATACGGCGGTCTTGTGCTGTGTGAGCCCTGCAACATCGCTGCCGCAAAAGCAGCCAAGCAAAAAGAACGTCCAGCACATGCAAACACACTCGCAGCTCAAGATGCCTCACCTACAACGCCTATGACCACAAGCGTAGTCGCGCGATAGAAACGGTTCTTTTGGAGCTTAAAGTAAAGGGGAAATACGTCCACGACAGGTCGTCTACCCACTCAACCGGTTCTTTCCAATTAAACTACGTCCCTGTGAGCACCAGTCGGAATATAAAACACACAATCACACCACACACTGGACCTAGGACGGAAGCCCTGCTTCGATCCGCTAGGTCCGGGCCGGGAACGGAGGGGCTGCCTCCATAACCGACCGGAAAAGGGGGAGAGCGTCTACCCGGTAGACCTCTGAGCGTACCGGCGAATACTCACTATTCCCGGTACAAAACCAGCACAACACACACAATATGGAGTACTTCAGTCCCCAGGATAACTGGTTTCCTTGGTAGTAACGGAACTGAGACGGTGCTCCTCTTTCCACGCACGTACACACCAGTACCAGCCCAGAACTAGTCCTTGCACGCTAGAGTCCACTACAGCGCGCCACACACACAACGTAGGCGTACCTTGGGGACTGACACGTGTCCCTATTGGGAGTCTTGAGCTGGGAGACTTGCGGGGTACGAGGCAAAAAGCGAAGTCTTGATGAGGGAGGGCCGGACGAAACCGGCCCTCTTATACCTACCTACTTTTGGCAACTAGCTCCCTGAACTACCCCTTTCCGTCACTAACTGATGTACCCATATCAGGGGGAGCCAGTGGCAAAACCGGTAACTGGACCGGTTTGGACTGGTTCAAAACCAACCCAACTCGGGCTGTACCAGCTCTCTGGTACCTGCCCAGTTCTCCTACCTACTGATTCATTCAATCCGGTCACTACCGTTGTTCTACGGGCTGGGTTGATGGCTGAAGACCAGTCCTCGGACTGGGCGCACCCCGGGACCGGGCACATCACCGAGAGAATCCTCGGCCTTCTCGAACGAAAGCCTCTCGAAGACGGGAGCGCTTCGCCACAGACTGTTGCCATAGGAACCGTGCTGAGCAGCTGTTGGCTAAGATGAACACCTGCTGTGCGCTCTTTTGAGACAAAAAAGACTAAGATATCGAACTAGCCAATCAGAGATCTTTGTTGTGACTTTTTCCGGCAAACGCTGGGCGTTTTCCCGATTGGGTGTGCCCTTTCCAAGCAAACGCCCAGCGTTGGCCTCCCAGGTCACAGACCTCAAACACCCGCACGAAGACAATGGACGACGGAGGACCGCGCCTCCCACAGCGCGGCTACGTCGTGGTCGGGCTCGATCTCGACCCCAGCGTCATCTCAGCCGCGTTGCGGGACGCGCACGCGAGAGCCTACGCCCCGATTTTCGGTCGGGTCGGTGGTCCTGACGACCCGTACCGGCTGCAGTGTCGCGTCGACTGCAAGACCGCGGCCCTGCGGGCGATACGCGCTACTCTCCAAGAGACGGTACGGGTCGTCGACG